>QXTE01000221.1:1717070-1782508 GCA_003942145.1 Platysternon megacephalum | reverse complement strand
TCCCCCTCCCAGGGGAACCCCCACCCACTATCCCCACCTTGCCTCAGTCGTAGGCTACTACCAGTCACCAACTAGCCCCCGTGCCCTGGGGGCAGACTGCAGTGTCAGCCACTCATCATAGACCAGGTTGGGTTTGGACCTACTGCCTTTGTCTACCCGTGGGCTGCCCTCTGCAACCATCCCGATGTGTAGAAAGAATAGTAAATATGGCAGGCGACCAGCTTGGCTAAACAGTGAAATCCTTGCTGATCTTAAACGCAAAAAAGAAGCTTACAAGAAGTGGAAGATTGGACAAATGACCAGGGAGGAGTATAAAAATATTGCTCAGGCATGCAGGAGTGAAATCAGGAAGGCCAAATCACACTTGGAGTTGCAGCTAGCAAGAGATGTTAAGAGTAACAAGAAGGGTTTCTTCAGGTATGTTAGCAACAAGAAGAAAGTCAAGGAAAGTGTGGGCCCCTTACTGAATGAGGGAGGCAACCTAGTGACCGAGGATGTGGAAAAAGCTAATGTACTCAATGCTTTTTTTGCCTCTGTCTTCACGAACAAGGTCAGCTCCCAGACTGCTGCACTGGGCAGCACAGTATGGGGAGAAGGTGACCAGCCCTCTGTGGAGAAAGAAGTGGTTCGGGACTATTTAGAAAAACTGGACGAGCACAAGTCCATGGGGCCGGATGCGCTGCATCCGAGGGTGCTAAAGGAGTTGGCGGATGTGATTGCAGAGCCATTGGCCATTATCTTTGAAAACTCATGGCGATCGGGGGAGGTCCCGGATGACTGGAAAAAGGCTAATGTAGTGCCCATCTTTAAAAAAGGGAAGAAGGAGGATCCGGGGAACTACAGGCCAGTCAGCCTCACCTCAGTCCCTGGAAAAATCATGGAGCAGGTCCTCAAGGAATCAATTCTGAAGCACTTAGAGGAGAGGAAAGTGATCAGGAACAGTCAGCATGGATTCACCAAGGGCAAGNACAGTGTGCCCTTGTTGCCAAGAAGGCTAACGGCATTTTGGGCTGTATAAGTAGGGGCATTGCCAGCAGATCGAGGGACGTGATCGTTCCCCTCTATTCGACATTGGTGAGGCCTCACCTGGAGTACTGTGTCCAGTTTTGGGCCCCACACTACAAGAAGGATGTGGAAAAATTGGAAAGAGTCCAGCGGAGGGCAACAAAAATGATTAGGGGGCTGGAGCACATGAGTTATGAGGAGAGGCTGAGGGAACTGGGATTGTTTAGTCTGCAGAAGAGAAGAATGAGGGGGGATTTGATAGCTGCTTTCAACTACCTGAAAGGGGGTTCCAAAGAGGATGGATCTAGACTGTTCACAGTGGTACCAGATGACAGAACAAGGAGTAATGGTCTCAAGTTGCAGTGGGGGAGGTTTAGATTGGATATTAGGAAAAACTTTTTCACTAGGAGGGTGGTGAAGCACTGGAATGGGTTACCTAGGGAGGTGGTGGAATCTCCTTCCTTAGAGGTTTTTAAGGTCAGGCTTGACAAAGCCCTGGCTGTGATGATTTAGTTGGGATTAGGTCCTGCTTTGAGCAGGGGGTTGGACTTGATGACCTCCTGAGGTCCCTTCCAACCCTGATATTCTATGATTCTATGATGCACACTTAAAACATTTCTAAGATGCATAAATATGAACATGCTTTCCATTTTGCATAACTTTTTGGCTTGAAGCTGCAATTAATAGAACAGACCCACTTTTTACATTCAATTTTAAGTGGCAGTTTTCATATCCGGTAGATAGCAGTAAACACGTATAATATTCCACCTTGCTTGCATTTCTATGTCTACATAATTTCTGAGCAAGTTTTCTTAAATTAAGGGTTTGGAAAAAATCTCCAGTAGCGTTTGAAATTACCTTTTCAGTGCCATACAGTCTGTCAGATTTGGATTTTATTTACGTCTACTATTATTTAATGATACTTTATCATTTCATTTTTAAGAGCCTTTTCCAAAAAGAGAGTCATAGACAAAAAAACTTTTACTGTTGGAGGCAGGTGAAATATATTGTGGAAGCAGGGCTCAAAATTGGCTCGTGCATGTTGGCACCATTTATCTGTACCGCTTCCACACTTATTACCTGCAAGAGAACCTTGACAAAGTGGCAGGGAACAGTGTTCGGGCTAGTTTCCACATCATGAGGAAATGTGCTGACTGGTGTTCTATTCTCTCTGACTGTTTTTAGGCAGAGAGCATGAAAACTGTTAACTGCTCTGTTCCCTCAGGCAGAGGGGTATGGCTGAGCCTAAGGACCCCAGTAATCTGAGGGCGGGGGGGGAGGTAAAGTTTGGCTTCTAACTGGAAGTGGAAAGGGCCATATAGAAATTCCAGCTCCGTTATCCAAGGAAGAGAGGATGGGGAGTATGTTATGGTTCAATGGGTAGGAGATAGCATAGTGGACAAGGCAGTATGTCCAGGGGTTAAGATGCAGGACAGTAATCTTATGACTAGATTTTATATAGTCCCTGTGGAAATTGTCATGCGCGATCTACCTATTCCAGATGAGACCTGTCTCTGCAGGCTTGTCTCCACTTACAGAGGTATCGATGCGCAGCGATTGATCCACTGGGGGTCGATTTTAGTGGGTCTAGTGAAGACCCGCTAAATCAACCGCCAATCCCTCTCCCATTGACCCTGGTACTCACCTTATGCTGCTCATTCCGGTGAAGTCGACAGGAGAGTTTCTCCCGTAAACCCAGCACATTGTAGACACTGCAATAAGTCGACCTAAAGTACGTTGACTCCAGCTACGTTATTCACATAGCTGGACTTGTGTAACTTAAGTCGACTTAGCCCCATAGTGTAGACCTGCCCTGGGTGTGTCAGTTACAAGTCAGGCCTAGTGGGGGTACTCAAATCTTTTTCTGAAGATTTTGGAAGCATTTCCTGTCAGTTTACCGTTTGATCCTTTAAAGCAAAAAAAATGTTTTACTATGTGGGTGAAATAATATTCAAAACTGGAAAAAGGATCAAAGTTTGGTGTGCATGTGATTAAATGCAGTGGAAATGTGCTGCTAACCAGTGTACATTCTGAGACAAATTCTGCCCTTTAGCTATGTGACTCTCTGCAATCAATAGGAATAGCATTTTTGTAACCAATGGCACAATTGTGTCCTGTGGAGACGACTTAACTCATAACTATTTCTAATTACTATAACTTGAAAGGTTATAGCATTTGCTACTGTTAAATGTATTGCTACTGTTAAATATACTGTATTGGCCCTGAAAGTGGGGCTGATTAACTGTGCTTGGGCAGGGTCCTGAGGCAGTGAAGTGGGAGTAAAGGAGACTTTATGCCACCTTTTTGAAGCTTCACAATTCTGAGGCTGGCCAACTGACCTCCAACATAAATTAAAGGAGCCCTAAATTGTTCTAATTTATAATAAACCTAGCATTCTATGGTCCCAAGGGACTGGCCTGACAGCTGAGAATAGCCATCGCATAGAAATATCCTCTCCCAACAAACTGGGGGCTGGACTATGTAAGGCCAATATGCCAGCAGTACCTCTTGCCCCTTCTCTGGTTCCCACTATGCCAGGGCCAGATCTACTGGCTTTACCTGCCTTTTGCATTAGTGGAGCAGAGCAAAGGGGCTGGAATAGACCCAAGAATGTGATCCTTTTTTGTGTACCAATAGTTTGCGTTTAAGAGCCCCATTGAGGTGTGCTGAGCACTTACATCTCCCGTTGTGAGCAATGATTAAATTGCTGGACAGCTCTTGAGTTTACGGGGTTGGGAGGAGTTGTGTGTGTCCTGGGTGTTTTGTAAACTGCTCGCTTTCAGTGAATCATCCTCCTTCCCTTTACAATACCCTCTTGCTATGAAAAATCCATGGGAGTGAGAAATACAAGGTTGAAGCAGTGGTACAGTTTTACTGTTGTTGTGTGGCTATTAGTCATTTAATCAAGAAAGAAATTATGTCGCTTTCTTGCTGAATTTTCAGGTCCAGCTAGATTTGATTTACTGCATGTGGGGTTCAATATGTGCCTTGTATTAGCCAAATACCTTGCAGACAAGAATGTCAGACTCAAAAATCAGCGCTACAAAATATTTAATCTCCTTTACAGTTGTATTGTTGTACAATACCTGGTACAGAATTAAACTTGTTAGAAACCAATTTTATATTAACTTTCAGTTGAAAGGATGCCGCAATCCCTGTATTAGATCATAAATGCCTCTATGCTTTAATAATAAAAATCATTCTCCTCCTTTTCTACAGACATTTCCACTGGGCCTGGGAGATGGACAGCTCTATACCTGGACAGATGGTTTGAAAAGAAAGGACTGGCATAACTATGAAAGTATTCAGAAAGATGCTATGCGTACAGGTATGGAGTTCAAAGTAAATGTAAATCTCTCACTTGTTTTTCCAATGAGGCATTTTTTCCATTAGCTAGCTTTCTGATGTTTGCTCACATCTCACTGCACTATCTCATCAGGACATGAGATTTCAAGTTGAGATGTTCAACCAAGTAGAAATAAAACCTTGATTGGCAGAATAGGTAGGTGAAAAGAAAAACAAGTTTTACTAGCCCTTATATAGTAGTTGCGTCTTTATCATGCTAGCTATAAGTGAAAATAATTTATTCTGTTCTTTTTTGAAACCAGTCTTGATATCATAACTAAATAGACTAGAAGCTATGGTTTCCTAAAACAAGAAAAAGATGCTTTACTTGAACTGTTCCAAAATCATTGTTGTTGGAAGGTCACTTTTCACCCAGTATCAAGAACCTCAAGGTTATATTGGGCACAAATGAATCCAACTAAGTTCTAAGCCTACTAATATGTTAGTAACACTGACCCTACTTGTGGTCTTAGTCTGTCTCATTTACTCTGGCCTTCCGATCACAAAGAGATCTAATAGTATGTTAACCCTCTTCATATGGCTATATGCCACAAATGGAGGAAAAATGTCAGCGTTATTCCTTGAAGTGCTCCTCCCCCTCATAAACACAGGAATATGCTTCAATTTACCACTTTTTTGTTGCTTAATGTAAGTTATAACTACCCTATATGAAAGGGATTACATTAAAAGGAGTACTAGAATCACAGAAATGTAGGGCTGGACAGGTCCTCGAAGTCATGTCCAGCTCCCTGTGATAAGGCAGGACCAAGTAAACCTAGTGCGTCTCCAACAGGTTTTTTGTCCAACCTGTTCTTAAAAACCTCCAATTGCACAGCCTCCCTTTGGAGGTCTATTCCAAAGCTTAACTACTCTTAGTGTTAGAAAGTTTTGTCCTAATAGCTTACCTAAATCTCCCTTGTTGCAGATTAAGCCATTACTACTTGCCCTACTTTCAGTGGACATGGAGTATTGTTGATCACCATTCTCTTTATAACAGCCCTTAACATATTTTGAAGGCTATCAAGTCTCACTGCTTTTCTCAAGACTAAATATGCCCAGTTTTTTAACCTTTCCTCATAGGTCAGGTTTTTAAACATTTTTGTTGCTCTCCTCTGGACAATCTCCAATTTGTTCACATCTTTCCTAAAGCCTTGTATACAGGATTGGACACAATACTCCAGCTGAGGCCTCACCAGTGCCAAGTGGAATGGAATAATTACATCCCATGTCTTATTTACAACATTCTTGTTAATACATCCCAGAATATTAGACTTTTATTATTTATTTTTTTGGAACTACATCATGTTGTTGATTCATGCAATTTGTGATACTCTCTAACCCCAAGATAATTTTCAGCAGTAGTACACTGCCTAGCCAGTTATTCCCCATCTTGTAGTTGTGCATTTGTTTCTTCCTTCCTAAGTATGTTACTTTGCACTTGTCTTTATTGAATTTCATCTTGTTGATTTTAGATCAATTCTCCAATTTGTCAAGGTTTTGAATTCTAATCCTGTCCTCCAAAGTGCTTGCAATTCTTCCCAGTTTGGTGTCCTCTGCAAATTTTGAAATTTGATAAGCATTTTATCCAAGTCATCAGTGAAAATATGTAATAGTACCAGACCCAGGACTAACCCCTGTGGATCCCTATTAGATACACCATTCCAGTTTGAAAGTGAACCATTGATAATTAACTACTCTGAGTATGGTCTGTCAACCAATTGTGCACCCACCTTATAGTAATTTCATCTAGGCAGCATTTCTCTAGTTGGTTTATAAGAGTGCCATGTGGGACAGTGACAAAAACCTTATTAAAATCGAGATCTCTTCCACTGCTTCCCCTATTTCCACTAGGTCAGTAACCCTGTCAAAAGGGGAGGAGCAATAGTCAAATCCTGCCCTTATCAGAACAGTGATTGAAAGTTAGTATGCTGTGGCAGTTTGACTTTTGTGAAATGAGTTTTGTTGTCTGAATCAAGTTGCTAGTGTTCAGTGTCCACGTCCCAGAAAGTACCATTACAGCTTACTCTAATTGACAGTGTTGTTAGGCTCAGTAACTGATCTTGCAAGGTTCTGAGCACTCTCACTGCAATCCAGTAAAGCATTTAAACGTGCTTAATTTTATAATCCCACTGACTTTTTTTATCAAGTGCAACACCGCTTCTAAAAAAAATTATCCTCTAATCTCCCGATGTATGTCTTAAGTGAATAGGAGTGGAGCATGTAAAGTTGTTACAGGAAAATACGCAATTGACATACCAGGTTGGACAAGTGTTCATTCTCATCCAGTATTCAATCTCTGACAGTGACAGAGTACCAGATGCTTCAAAGAAAAGTTAAAAAAAATCAATGGAATTAAAAGTATTTTTATTTTTGTGTGTTTTTTGTTGGTGGGGCTGTGTCTTGCTGAGGAATGTCATATGTTTGCTAACTGAGGTGGAAAATTTTTTAACAAACCACTTGATATTTTGGCAGCATGTCACTGATCCGTTGGTGTATTATGACTAATTAGAATATTACCAATTCCTATCCAAGGAACTGGAGTTCTAAACTGTCTGTAAAGAGCCATGCACAACTGTGGCATTGCATGAATACTAATAATCATAATAGTCTGTAGTATAATGTCAACTGAGAAATTAGGAGAGACTGTAATGTAATTGTACCATCCAAGAGTCATCATCCTAATCTTCATGCTTAACTCTAGGAGAATGTCAGTAGTAGTTAAATAAAATTCTAATATCTTTTCTTATTGTCAATAATAATTAATTAAAATATATTGATGTGTTTATGGCGTTAGCTTCCTTGCTGTAGCAATCACTGCAAGATTTCTTAGACAGTCAACTTTGGCAGGCACTGTCTAAACAGTATTCATTAGATTAAAATTAACTTTTAATGAAATCTTTCCTTTGACAGTCACAATATAATAAAGCAGGTGAAAAGTTGGAGTGCAAGAGACTCTGAATGCACTCTGTTGGGACATACTGTATTATTTTTCTTCTTAATACCAGAACAAAATGTATCTGAAATCTACTTCTGGTTAAAATTATCTAGGGAATAATCCTCTCAATCTGAAGACATGAAAATAGCAGCAATGAAAAGACTTCTCCTGAGATTTCAGAAATGTCAGTCACAGCTCACTACATTGAAAAATATAAATGAAGTCTTTTTAAAATTCAGCTTCACTGTTTATCTCTAAAGCTCACAGTTTCCAAGGTACGGGGATGTTAATTTAATAAATCTAATTATGGAGAGATGCTAGTCTAGCTGTGATTAAGGTTATTGTTACAAGTTTTGGTCTAAAGCCAAATTTTTACCCTCTTCTAGTTTCACTGAAACAAAACCAATGTGCCTGTAATTATACACTTGTGGCTCTCTATCCACGAGGAAAACTGGGACAATTTGGGGTTAAATAGACAAGGCATTTGCAAGACATGACAGATGTATATTAATTTATATAAAATATTCTAGCCCATGTTTTTGGCATCATATCTTTTAAATGCCTTGGCCTATAAATTCTGAATTTGGTTCGTTTCCTCAACAGGACTGCTCCTTTAAAATCAGTGGGGCCTCTGTGAGCTGCCGGGGTCCATTTATGGTGTGCTCACAGTCTCAAGGTCTCATAACCATATTCCAAGGTCACATCTGTGAGCAGGGATAATATCCAAGAAGGGTGCTGGTGTGGGAGGGCTCTGAGCTGGAGGAAAAAGAGACAGACTCTGATGTGATGAGGTCTTCATGAGCAGAGGACTATGGTGAGAACTGGGGTATATCTACCCGGTCTAAGCCCAAATCTATAGACTTGGGCTTTCACTACAGTGCTAAAATCAGCAGTGTAAACATTGCAGCCTGAGCTGGAGGTGGGGCCTGTGGAGGGGGATGGGTTTCAGAGCCTGACCTGCAGCACAGGCTGCAATGTTTACACTGCTGCTTTTAGCGACAGCGTGAACCCAAGACTGTAGACTTGGGATCTGAGACTCACTGCCACGGGTTTTTAAATGCATACCCTTAGTTGAGGGCTCCTGCAGAGATTGAGCCCCTCAGAAAATAACCTTTCTTCTTTGAGTGATTATCCACATAGATTCCACTCTTTGCACTCATGTGACCCATATGCAGCACAAGATTGGATTCTTTTGGCCAGCAGTGTCTATTGGGGGTGTGCCTTCATTCTAGGTCCCCTTGTATCCACTCACCTGAAAGCATAAAGGGCAAAGCAGGCCCAACCATGCCGCCACTCCTCCTTATTATTTATGGCAGAAGACCTGAATCTCCTACAGTGTTGGCTTGCTCTTTCCATGGTGCAGTTTATTTTTCCTTAGCCTTGTATAAAATCTGTAGTTTTTTTCTTTTTTTATACCAGCCAGCAAAGAAAAAAAAATATAAAGATAAGTCTGTTAGCCTAGAACCCACCCCCACGTACAAGGTTTTGACACTATAATGGAAGCCAAGTCACCAAGATTTAAGACCTGTCCTTAATGAAACATATCAACATCTATTAATGACTGCCCTTCCAGTGTCTGCTTTCTCTTGGAGAAGGACATGTCCCAGAGTAGTGTTCAGTCTGTTGCTCTTTTCTAGAATACTCACTGTGAAGAGGAAGGCTACGAAAGGCCTCAGGCATTGGGTTAGTTTCTCTTGGCGCATCAGTGAGCTGTTGTTCCATCCTGAGCTCCAGGGAGACATCCACTCAAAGGCCCCATTCTTTCTCCACTATGCTATATCAACAGAAAGGAGCACCACCTCAAGGATGAGCCCAGGTGCATGACACCATCCCTTGTACCTGGCAGAGGCAGAAGGGTCGTCAGAGTTGATTTGTCTCAGGCTCATTCATCCAAGGGTCATAAAAGCCCCAGTGAGGGCTCAGCTTAGGGTTTAGGATTCACCTAAGTGGTTTTCCTTGCAGGATCAAGGCTATAGTTTGTACAAATGCTTTGAGAATCTTTGGGATGAAAGATATTATGTAAACAACAATTAACCCACATCGCTATTTACACTTATATTCAATATGGTCATTTTAAAACTTTAAGACAAACACACTTCTGTGAAACAGCAAAATGTCCCATTGATCTTGCCAGTGGACAGTTCCGTTCCAACCAGAATAATGCTGTTCTTGACCCAAAACTTCCTCCTGTACTTTACCTTAGGATATGTATAGTGGTTTTTTAAAAGAAACTACACCTTTTTCTGCCTACAGTTCTCCATCTGTGATCAACTTAGAAGTTGATTCACAACACTTTTTGATCTTCTTTCTGCTAAAATTTATCTACAGCACCAACATTAAATTAAATATTAAATAGAACTGCTGCTTTTCAAAGGTTCTAGAGTCAGGTTCTGAGGGCATAGCAGAATGTGGCCCTTTTGGGAGAACATGGAATCTAGTTCTTTGTTTCAGGTGACTACATGTATTTGAGTTGAGTATCAATGTAATTGGGGAAAGTCCTGTCCTGGAAGTACAGGGATTGGTGTTGAGTCATACGTTGTTCATTTAGTGCTGTATTTTGTGTGGTTTTTCAGAGCTACTTTTCCTCTGGGGCTAGACCAGTCGTAGGTTTAACATATTTCAATCAGTGCACAAAGCAGAGTTCAACACAGCCAAGGCTTGGGCAATGATGCCCTGAATAAGCAAATGTCTCGGCCGCCTTGGCCCTAATTAAATGTTTTCATCAGCTGCCAGAGTTTTGACAATGCCAGAATAGCTGAATAATAACTTCTGATGCCTGGCTGTGCTGATAGCTGTTGGTTAACCAAGTGTACTTGGAGAGTTAGTCCACATAAGTATCCTATTTAAATCAGACAGGAAAAGTATAATTCTGAAAGAATATGGTGTATGGTTCACCATTCTTGTCATAGTGACTGAAATTTCCATCTGGCACATGACATATAAATAGAAGCGAAGGTGGTTTACCGTATAGTATTCTTGGATCTCTAGTTGGCTCTGGATTTACAGGTAGCAGCAAATATCAAATGGCTTAAACTGTATGTGAAATGTTTATTTTTCCATATTGCTTCCCAGGTGTGGATATTCATGATTTTTAAAAAAGCATTTTTCTGTGTTCTTTTCCCATGATTAAGGCTATTATTTAGTCATGGGTATTTTTAGTAAAAGTCATTGACAGGTCATGGGCAATAAATAAAAATTCACACCCCCATAACCTGTCCCTGTCTTGGGGTGCCTTCTGGGGCGGGGAGCCGCTACTGTGGGGGAGGGGAGGCAGCAGCACTGGCCACCACTGCTTGGGTGATCCCTGCGGCTGGTGCGGCTGGGTGCAGGCCGCCTGAGCATCTGCTGCAGAGCCGCTCCAGCAGCAACCGGTGTGGCTGTCCCCAAGGACACCTGAGCAGCTGGCCTTGGGGTCAGCCACATTGGCCACTCCAGAAGTCACGGAGGTCACGGAAAGTCATGGAATCCATGACTTCCGTGACCTCTGTGACAAACACGGAGTCCTACCCATGATTTCTGGTGGTTCAGTGATATCTTTCTTAGGCATCCAGAAAGGAGGTTGCTGCCTTTCCTTTCAGAGACAGACCTTCTGTATTATCTGTGCCTTTTGTGAACTTGAAGTTAGATTACTAGAGTGTATTCTATAGTAGGCTGTCATCAAGCCATTTGAAAGTTGGAGGTAGTGTAGAATATGATGTCCTGCTTATTAAGTGGAGTTTCTTGCAGAGCACATAGTCTGTTCAGAACACTGATCAGATAAGCAATCGATCAACTTCCTGTTGAAGTTTAAGGTTTTGACTGTAATCTTTGAATGGTGTGGGTCCCAGCTGTTTCAGAGACCACCTTTCTCTGGCACTGCAGTGATTGGGCATTTGAGGTCATGTAAAGCACTTAAGCTAAAAGCATTTCCTGGCACAACGAGGTGGGCTGGTGGCAGGGCATTCTCAGCAAGGATTTGGAACTGGCTTTCTTCCTTCATCTCTCAGAACCCATATTGTTGGCCAGAAGGTAACTCACCTATTCTCCTTGGGTATTTCCTGGCAAGCCTAATTTATAGAAGACATGACTGAAGCGGTGGTAGAGATGGGGTTGTGAGACAGTATTAGGAGATTTTCTTCTTTTTCAAGATCGTTGGGTATGCCCTGGCTTTTTTTTTTTTTTTTTAATGGGCTCTTATTTTATTGTAAAGTATTCTTGTAAATCTGTCTAATTCAGTTAGTTAAAGCAGAAAGTATACAGTTAATTATTGCCCTTATGAGAGACGTTGGGTTATATCACTTACATTCACTGGGTTAAATGATCCTGAAGACAACTTCCCCCTCTGCCAAAAGCAGTGGCACAGAACTCCCTTTTATTTCCCAAACCTTAGGGAGTGTGCCTCCCTCCAGCATCTTGCTGCTTCATTCACTGCTGCCCCCTTGACTATGGAATTGGGGTACCTGTTCCTCTGGAGAGGTGCAACACCACTTGCCAAAAAGTGTGCTCTAATTCACCTGTAGTGTTCTAGGAAGTAGGAGTGGAGCATGTGAAGTGAATATATGACAATAGGAATTGGCAGATCATACTTATATTCAGGGTAGACCATCACACTGCATTTGTACTAGCCCTCTGGCATTCAAGGAATAAACCATTGTTGACCATTAGTACCCTGCCCCAATGCTGGTACCTGGAAAGAAACCCTTCTTCTGGTTCTGCTACAGGTGTTTCTCAGATCACCAGGGAGTAAATAACTAGGCTTGTGTGGCAAGTATGAAACACTATAGCTGGCTGACCTTGCCTGCATGAAGTCCTGGCAAGCTCATAGACTAGCTAAGCAGTGCACAGTAAGAATATTGGTCCAGATAACTGGGAGGGATGAGTCTGACATGGTTGGGGAAACACTTCCCCCAATAACTTGTTGCTGCTGAAGACTATAAAAGCGGCAGTGGCCATGTAGCCAGTTACTGCTAGTGATCCAAGCCCTGGGCTGTGCAAAGGATGGAAGGTGAAAAACAATGTGTAAAAATGTTTTGAATAAAATATGGTGGCTATCAGAGTTCAACCCTAGTGGAACCAGTGTTATTTCATCTAGTTGTGCCAAGTACTTGTATTCAGAGAAAGGCATGGATCTCTGATTTTGCACTTTAATACCTATAATTGGAATACCAGTGAAGGGCATTGGAGGGTGTATGTTCAGAGATAAGATAAACCTAACAAAACATAAATAGCTTTGATAGACATTTTAACAGTTTCTAATTTTTTTCTGCCTAATTTCGTTGCCTTTTTGCTAAGCAGTTCAGCAAAGCAGTCAAAAGATTACAATTGCTAAAAAAGGTTAATCAGAGAAACTGATTTTAGTGCAGCTGGTGTCATGACTTATTTCCGATAAGAAATCAGCATTAAGCTAAGAATAGTTCCTATTAATTTAAACTCTTTTGGGAATTCAACTAAGAAACAGATGACAAGTCTTGATGAGGAACCTGCTTAATTTACATTAAAAAAGCAAACAGTGAAAGCCACAAAATGTACAATGGCATAGTTCTGCTCAGATGAGTAGTAAGCAGTATGCCACATCGGCATTTCTGAATCAAACTGGAAATATCACCCTCTAAGTAGGGATGTTAATCGTCCTGTTAGCAAAATTCATCTTGTTTTTTACACTGATCCCAATCCTGCAAGATATCATATGCCTCATGAAAGGGGCCGTGTATTCTTGACTCCCATTAAAGTCAATGGCTGTTGCAGTTGCTCAATACCTAATTTGCTTACCTAAATTCTCAGTGTGGCTCTGCCAAAAAAAAATTGATTTTTACTATTCGATTTAGTGGAGCGCAGGGGTGTGAAATTATATGGGGTGTATTATAGGCAGGGCAGGTATTGCCACCTATAATTAAGGTTGTCCCAACACTTCCCTTTACAAGATCCTGTTTTCAGTTGCTTATAACACTGCCAAACACACACTGGGTTTAAATTTTCCATGCCAAATACCTCATAGGTTGATTGTTTTTTGAGCCTAGGCAACATAGAGGAGGAAGCTGTCTGATTCAAATGTAGA
Source organism: Platysternon megacephalum (assembly GCA_003942145.1). NCBI lineage: Eukaryota > Metazoa > Chordata > Testudines > Platysternidae > Platysternon > Platysternon megacephalum. The sequence goes on along the minus strand of QXTE01000221.1, from coordinate 1,769,189 downwards.
GGGGACAAGAGCTGGATCAGGGTGGGGTGTGGGTGTGTGGAGCCGGATGTGGATTGAGATAAGGAGTGGGAGGGAGAAATTAACAGGCTGGGCAAAGGCCCTGAGACCAAGAGACAAGGTAAGGGAGGGGAGACACTGGAATTGGACAAAGCGCCTGAGGAGGGAGACTGGAAGCCAGTGGGGATGGGGGAAACTGGAGGACAAAGGATGGAGAAAGACTGTTTGGATGAGGAGCCAGGAAGGGGGAGAACTGGAACAAGTATGAGACTCCTGATAAGTGGAGATCAGAACTGGCTAGTGGAGGCAGCATGCTGAGATTGGATGAGAAACCAAGAGTGGAGAGAGATGTCTGGGCCTGGAACAGATTGGTGGGAACAGGGCAGACGAATCTGTAACCACTTGAGCATGGCCCCGTCCAGAGCCTAGAATGAAATTAACAGTTACTGTCTCTCACCATTTCGGTCAGCAAATATTTGTGGAAGGCACTGGCCAAGTGTCCCATACCTTTCTAGTACTGATGCACATAATGGATGACAACATACTACTGTTATCAGTAACTCTATTAGCTCACGTGGTAGAGGTCTCTGTGGTGCATCCAAAAGTTCCAACCCTGCAGATGACCCATGTGAGTGACAACATTAGTACATTAACATCAAAGGCTAAGAAATGTGCAACCTTAATTCAGCCCCCTTGTGCATATGCATTATGATAGTCCTTAATTGCATGATAACAATTATTTTTTTTCTGGGGGATCTCTCTTCCACTGCACAGGACTAATGGTGCTCTTGGGATGAATCAGGCTTGTGTAGACTGTTGTCTCTAGGACCCTTGCCTCATTTGTTACAGAAGTTGGAAAGCGCGCAGTGAATGAAGCAAGGGGTTGAAGGAAGTGGAAGGACAGTCTTGCCATTAAGGCAGTAGAATGTTGCCCTGGAGAATTAGATTCTATCCTTGCCTCTGCCACAGAGTTCCTCTGTGGTGCTGGGCAAGACACATAGACCAAACTTCTCAATGATGGTCGCCAAAGCCGTCCCTTGGGTAGGGCGAATTGGGGCCACCACCCCAGGCCCCGCGCTTGATAAAATCATGAGGTGGGCGAGCAAGGTGAGGAGGCAAACAGGGAGACGTGTGGCATACGGGCAGTGGGGCGAGGAGGATTCCCCCCCCACCAGAATCTCCCCCTCCCCCCAGCACCTCCTGCCTGCCAGCAGGCCCCGCCAATCAGCACCTCCCCTTCCCGCTCAGTGCCTACCATGGATCAGATGTTTAATGGTGTCAGGAGGTGCTGGGGGGGAGGAGAGAGGAGCGAGAGTGCAGCATGCTCTGGGGAGGGGGCGGAACTGAGCAGGGAAGAGCTGGGGTGAGGGTGGGAAGATGCAGGGGTGGAGTGGGGTCAGGACCTGGGCGGAGCTGGGGGGGGGAGCACCCCCGGCAGGTTAGAAACTCAGCGCCTATGTTCCGGGCCCCACACCATCCTTGGGTCGGCCCTAATGGTCTCTAATTGTTGCTCATTTTCTGGGTGCCCTATTTGAGACACTGAGGTTTGGTTTGCAGAAGTGCCGAGCATTCAGATCTGCAACTGAAGGTGATGTGATGTGGTTTGAACATAGGAAGTGCTATATAATGCAAAGAAATCCTGAAAAATCAGGTAGTAGGTGTCAGTATGGGCATACAAAATTGGTGAATACTTTGACCTTAATCTTTCTGTGCCTCAGTTCTTTATCTGTGAAAAGGGGATAATACCATCTCCTCACCTCACAGGCGTGTTGCTAGACTACAGATTGATGTTTGTGAATCTGATAGAGGTTAGAGCAGTGGTGGGCAACCTGCAGCCCATGGGCCACACACAGCCCATCAGGGTAATCCGCTGGCGTGCCACGAGACAGTTTTACATTGACCATCCGCAGACACGGCTGCCCGCAGCTCCCAGTGGCCGCAGTTTGCCGTTCACGGCCAATAGGAGCTGCAGGAAGCAGCGCGGGCTGCTGGTTGTCTACCACTGGGTTAGAGAAAACCCCATGAGGAAATTGATAAATTTGTATTTAAAACAGTGTTTGAAAAGGGTGCAGCAAATAAAGTGTAGGACCACACATTGAGCAATGGGAGGAATATAGTAGCTGCTCGTTATGTGTACACTGAAGGATGCAGCAGTCCTGTGGGGGAAAAAAGTGTGATCATGCAATTACAGACAGTATCCTAATGCATACACATAAGGGCTGAATTAAGGTTGCACAGACATTAATTCTGGCATTTCCTAACTTTTGAGTGCTTCACTTCGCGACCTTAATTATGATTTTCTAAAGTAGTTCTCTGTGGTATTTTCTTTGCTTTAAAAAAAAAACTGTGGGGAAAAACAAATTTGATTATGAAGCATAATAATGACACTGTTTTGGGGTATACAGACCCTATGTTGGCCAGGAAGGAGTTAATGAGAGCCTGTGAGCTCAATCAGCTCCTCCCTGTTATAACTGTGTGAAGGGTGTCCAGTCTGGAGGGAGAAGTTAGTCCTATTGGCCATAGTGTTGCACTGAAAGCTCATGTTCAGTTGATTGTCTAGCTCCACCCACAAATGTTTTTCATAGTTTCTGCTTCCTGGGATAGAGTCCCCCATCCTGTAAGTGTGGCCTACATTCCTAGATACACACACTCACTCACTCTGCTTGCTGGCACCCAGCTTACCAAACAATCTATATTGCTCTGTATCACTGAGCTATCCTTGTCATTATTTACTACCCTCCCTACCCCTGATTTTGTGTGTTCTTGTTTTCCTCCAGATCACTGATAAATAGGGTTGCCAATTTTAGTTAGAAGTACTCCTGGAGGATTCATCACATAACATAACCCTTAATTAAAGATTAATAATTCCTGGAGACTCCAGGAGAATCCTGGAGATTTGGCAACCCAAACCGATAAAACTGTTAAATAGAATAAGGCCAAGAACCAATCCCTGTGGGATGCCACTAGAAATATACCCTTTGCTGATCATTGTCCATTTACTATCAGTTAGCCAGTTTTTAATCCTTTTAACGTGTGCCATGCGAGTCCACTGAGTCCTACCTCTTGTTAAGCCAAACAAGTTTGTTTACATTTATGGGAGATAATGCTGCCCGCTTCTTATTTACAATGTTACTTGAAAGTGAGAACAGGCATTCGCATGGCACTGTTGTAGCCAGCATTGCAAGGTATGTACGTGCCACATATGCTAAACAGTCATATGTCCTTTCATGCTTCAATTTGTAAGTTCTAAAATTTTACATTGTTTTGTTTTTGAATGCAGTTATGTAAAAAATAAAAATTCTACATTTGTAAATTGCGTTTTCACCATAGAGATTGCACTACAGTACTTATAATGAGAGGAATTGAAATACTATTTTTTTACAGTGCAAATATTTGTAATCAAATATAAAGTGAGCACTGTACTCTTTTGTTATTGTGTTGCAATTGAAATTGATATATTTGAAAATGTAGAAAAAAATCCAAGAATATTTATAATAAATTTAAATTGGTATTCTAATTGTTTAGCAGTGTGATTTTAAAACGGCAATTCATCATGACTATTTTTAATCTCGTGATTAATTGCAATTTTTTTAATTGTTTGTCAGCCTTAATATTTTCCTCTTACTGTAAACTGACCTCTGAGTAGAGTTATTGTGTTATGATTTGAAATAAATCCCAGGGTCACCCCCTCCCAAAACCACTGACCAAGATTTAGTAATGGCCTGTCACAGTGGGGGTATAATTCACGTGGCAGGTGAGAGCTGGGGAGATGTTACACCGTGATAAAAGCTTGTTTAATGGTAGACAAAACAATACTAATGGTCGTGTTTAAAATATATATATTCCATAAACAGGGATTATATTTAAACCAAAACAAACAGAAGTGGATTCCACATACCTACAATAATGCTAAATATATGAAGAATATACATAAAAAAGTGAATACACACATACTAAACTTACTTCTATGCATACTACAGTAAATATAACCTTCTAGATAAAAAAAATCTATATCTACCTCTTTGTACAGGCTATTATGGGTTATTAGTTTAAGGCTCCCTTTCCCCTAAATATCTTACTAGGTGCTTTTTAACGCCCATGTCAGTCTTTGAGCCTCAAGCATCTCATCTTTTCCTGAAGAGATGGACTTGATTTCAGTGCTGCTTGCTGGGGCGGGGCGGGGGGGGGGGGGGGGCACATCAGACCAGATCCACAAGATCTGAAGGACCTTTGGTTCTCCATTCTGGATATCCAGGATAACATAGATTGAGTGATGGGGGACAAGCAAATCCGATGCTCAGGAACACACCATTGTGCACGGACTGACCTGACCAGCCAGTTTTAAACTAAAGGGACCTACTCCTGCCTGTCTCTGTCCTGCTCTGCCTCAGCCTCTTCACTTACTCTGTTTCTCTGTCATGATTTCCCTCCATCCCTCTGGCTGCCCCCTCCTCTTTGATCCTGTTTCTCTGTTTGCTCACAGACTGTGTTTCTCTCATCTCTCTTTCAAGCTCCCCCCACCCTCTTTTTTCCCCCAACTGTCACTTCCCCTCCCACTGAAGGGAAGAGCTTTCTCTTCTCCAGAGAACACTGGCAGCGCATTCACCCTGAATCCACCCTAAATCATACGTCTCCTTATAGGATTGAGTCCCTTTATCATATTTGCATTAGCTTTGATCTCTGAAACAGTTGAATCTTTTTTGGCTAAAATTAAAAAAAAAAAAAAAAAAAAAAAAGGCAGCCTGAGGCAGATGCCTGGCATGGGAAATTACAGACCAAATGTTTAAAGTTTGCCACAGTTAGAAGCAAATAAAAAGATGGCTGCTGGCATATTCTGTGCATTACACACTCCAATTAGAGTCCATCAGGTGCTCTAGGATATACAGGCTCTTACCCTCAGTGGGCTACTACAAATGCAAACAGATTCCAAGTAACATTTGTGCCACAGAATTAGTGATTCAAATGTGGGAGAGCCATTTCTGATTGCCATGCTTTCTGCATTGTGAAATACTGGGGGACTAAGAGACAGGAAAATTGATGAATTTTTCCAGTCAAGCAGAACTGGTGGAAACCAAAAATCTGACTTTTAAAGATGTACCCAATTCGCTTTTGTTCTGATTTAGAGCTGTCCCCTTAAAATTAAAGGCAATTGAAGTGACTTTGGAAAACTCATACCCTGAAGTTTCACTGAAGTCTTTGTCTTTTAAAAATATATGAGTATCAGATTGTTACTGAATGAATATTTTGAGGAATTTTCTTTAAATATTCTTTGTTCTTTGTCTCATAATTTTGGAGATGCATATTTTACCGGGTTTTTTACTGTCCCCATTGTGTTCTTAAATGGCTGTCACAGAAAATTCAGTATAATGGAAAGATAGTTAATTTGTGGAAAAAGGATGCTAACTGCTAAACATCTGTGCTGCAGCATTGAACATAATTTAAAGACAGATTTAGCTTTCAAAGGAGGTTGGTTAAAACTCAAGTGATTTTAAAATGCCTTTTTCAAAGAGAGTTTGTGTTTGAACATTGACTCTTTTGCTCTTGTGTACAAATATGCTCCCTCAGGAGGAGAGATTTAAAACATATTCAATCTCCCAGTTGTTAACTTGGCAGCTATTCTACCATTCTCTGTTTCTTTGGCTGTGAGAGCTATTATGGTGGCTGTTTTTATTTTTTTTAAAGGGAAGTAGATGTTGGAAGGGGGGAAGGAATTAAAACTCTGCTTCTCCTATGTATTCAGTCCAATGCTGGAGATAAAAATCGTATCTTAAAATTTTCAAGCAGGTCACAAGCAATCCTGACTGCTGGTGTCAGTGTAACTGTGAGGTGTGCCCCTCTCCCCCCGTACATCTCATGATTAGCTCTTAAGTACAAATTATTTATTCAACTCTAGCAGCGATGTTGGAACAATTTTTATAGCAGAGGTGCTGAAAGCCATTGAACAAAACTGTAAACCCTGTATATAATAGAAACCACTTCAAGACGGGGGATGCTGCTGCACCCCCAGCACCCCTAGTTCCAACACCCCTGTGCTCTAGTGACTAGCATGTTCTAGTTACTGTAATGAGGCTAAATGTGCTAGGACCAGATTTTTAAAGCTATTTAGGCACCAAATATTGTTAGGTGCCTAGTGGAGTTTTCAAAAGTACATAGGCACCTTTAAAAATGGTAGGCACCTATCTGCATCTTAAGGGCCTGACTTTTAAAGGTAGTTTAGTGTTCAGGTGACACTTATGAATTGTTAATTATTAATCATTAAAATTCACAAAGGGAGTTTAGGAAAGATCAAGACTTTGTGTACAAATCTTATTCCGATCTCTGTGTCAGTTACTTCTGTAATTGCAGATTACTAATGAAGCAGTGCCTGATTTTTATGCCTTTTTATATGAATTGTTAGGAAACAAAATCTAAAAATAGAGATCATTATTTTCAGCCCAAAAAAAGGGTTTAGGATGGCCATTTTCATTTTAAAAAGGAGACCATAAACATTTAAAATGGCATTGCATTGTTGAAGAAAACAAAGGACTCCACATGGACTCCCCCTGAGGGTTGAAATGACAGTCTGGACCTATACATAGAATGCTTCCGCCGACGTGCACAGGCAGAAATTATGGAAAAACAACATCGCTTGCCTCATAACCTAAGTCGTGCAGAACGCAATGCCATCCACAGCCTCAGAAACAACCCTGACATTATAATCAAAGAGGCTGATAAAGGAGGTGCTGTTGTCATCATGAACAGGTCTGACTACCAGAAGGAGGCTGCCAGATAACTCTCCAATACCAAATTCTACAGGCCACTTTCGTCAGATCCCAATGAGGAATATACTAAGAAACTGCACCATCTACTCAGGACACTCCCTACACTAACTCAGGAACAAATCAACATACCCTTAGACCGGGGTTATTCTATCTACTACCCAAGATCCACAAACCTGGAAATCCCAGACGCCCCATCATCTCTGGAATTGGCACACTCACTCAAAGACTATCCGGATATGTGGACTCTCTGCTCAGACCCTATGCCACCAGCACTCCCAGCTATCTCCGTGACAGCACTGATTTCCTGAGAAAACTACAATGCATTGGTAATCTCCCAGAAAACACCATCCTAGCCACCATGGATGTGGAGGCTCTCTACACTAACATCCCACACACAGATGGAATACAAGCTATCAGGAACAGTATCCCTGATGATGACACAGCACAACTTGTTGCTGAGCTCTGTGACTTTATCCTCACGCACAATTATTTCAAATTTGGTGACAATATATACCTCCAGACCAGTGACACCACCATGGGCACCCGCATGGCCCCACAATATGCCAACATTTTTACGGCTGACCTGGAACAACGCTTCCTCAGCTCTCGTCCACTCACGCCCCTTCTCTACCTACGCTACACTGATGACATCTTCATCATCTGGACCCATGGGAAGGAGGCTCTGGAAGAATTCCACCATGATTTCAACAGCTTCCACCCCACCATCAACCTCAGCCTGGACCAATCTACATGGGAGGTCCACTTCCTAGACACCAGAGTACAAATAAGTGATGATCGCGTTAACACCACCCTATACCGAAAACCCACCGACTGCTATGCCTACCTTCATGCCTCCAGCTTCCACCCCGGACCCCCCACACGATCCATCGTCTACAGTCAAGCGCTGAGGTACAACCGCATCTGCCCCAACCCCTCAGACAGAGACCAACACCTACAAGATCTTCACCAAGCATTCTAAAAATTACGATATCCACACAAGGAAATAAGGAAACAAATCAACAGAGCCAGACGTGTACCCAGAAGCCTCCTGCTACAAGACAAGCCCAAGAAAGAAATCAACAGAACTCCACTGGCCATCACCTACAGTCCTCAGATTAAACCTCTCCAACGCATCATCAGTGATCTACAACCTATCCTGGACAATGATCCCTCGCTTTCACAGACCTTGGGAGGCAGGCCAGTCCTCGCCCACAGACAAGCCGCCAACCTTAAGCATATTCTCACCAGCAACCACACACCGCACCATAACAACTCTAACTCAGGAACCAATCCATGCAACAAACCTCGATGCCAACTCTGCCCCCATATCTACACCAGCAACACCATCACAGGACCTAACCAGATCAGCTACAACATCACCGGTTCATTCACCTGCACGTCCACCAATGTTATATATGCCATCATGTGCCAGCAATGCCCCTCTGCTATGTACATTGGCCAAACTGGACAGTCACTACGTAAAAGGATAAATGGACACAAGTCAGATATCAGGAATGGCAATATACAAAAACCTGTAGGAGAACACTTCAACCTCCCTGGCCACACAATAGCAGATGTCAAGGTAGCCATCTTACAGCAAAAGAACTTCAGGACCAGACTCCAAAGAGAAACTGCTGAGCTTCAGTTCATTTGCAAATTTGACACCATCAGATCAGGATTAAACAAAGACTGTGAATGGCTAGCCAACTACAAAAGCAGTTTCTCCTCCCTTGGTGTTCACACCTCAACTGCTAGCAGATGACCTCACCCTCCCTGATTGAACTAACCTCGTTATCTCCAGACTGATTCTTGCCTGCATATTTATACCTGCCTCTGGAAATTTCCATTACATGCGTCTGACGAAGTGGGTATTCACCCACGAAAGCTTATGCTCCAATACATCTGTTAGTCTTAAAGGTACCACAGGACTCTCTGTTGCTTTTTACAGATCCAGACTAACACGGCTACCTCTCTAATATTTTTAGGGGGTCCCTTTTACTTGCCTTCCAGTTTTTGAGCCTTTAAGGTTTATAGTCTCCTTCATGGAACTTCAAGGAAGCAGCACAGATTGCCGGAAGGAGCAAGCAGGAATTTGGTCTGTTCACATAACTGGGCTTTTAGCTGTAGCATCACTGTAAAATAATTCTCTTAATAAAGAGCCATGTTAGTTTTAGAAATATGCAATTGTGACGGACCCCATACTGGGCCAACAGGGGATGACCAATCACTGTGCACTATAGACTGAGCATTTGTTCTGCCCCACCACCGGGGCTACAGACTGCCCTGCCCAGAGGGTCGGAGCCCTCAGTCGCTTTTGTTTGCCCCAGCCAGGAGGCTTGGGAAGCAATAGACCTGAAAGTTTTCTCTGCCACAGCTCAGGAGCTACGGACTGCTTGGTTGCTCAGCCCCGTCCAGGGTCCTGAGTTTCCAAATCGCAATCATTTGACTCAGCAAGGAATCCTAACAACCGTGCTGGGGTATATCAACCCACACTGGACCAACAGGGGTTGCCTCGCTCAACTCACCAAGCCCCCAGAATACGAATCCTATGTTATCTAGTGTGCAGTACATGAAACAAGGTTCATGGTTTCCAAGCTTTTCTCTGCAACCATGAAGACTGCAAACTTCTCTTACAAACTAAAGCTAAGATTCTTATCTAACAAAGTTCACCTTCTGGAATCGTAAAACAACAAAAACAAAAGAACCCCAAATATCACAAGATTTGTGATTAATATCCAGGAGTGCAACACTATCATTGTTCAGATTACTGACTTAAAACATGCCAGGATCAGTCATGTACAGCTCTGACTAAACTAGAGTGCACAGGAATTTGACTTGTTAGATGACCTACTTTCTATTGTTCTGAGGGGATTCATCAGCACTCCCACAGAGTGTTTTAGAGTGAAGAGCAATAGAAGCGTTCCCTCAAAAGTCTTCGGCTAATCCTTTTTGTTTTAGAATGGTGCTTGTTTACAAATGTGGAAGAACTTTGCCAAAGCAAAGCTTAGTATTAAAATGCCTCTAGAAGTATTACAATGCTGCACCACTGCGATAGCAGAGTTAAATGTAATTCCCAATGGGTTATGAAAAGGCAATATTTGTTGTGTAGCAGTTACGTTTACAATCTAAAAGTTGTGTACTGTATGAAATGAGTTACTCCTGTAGTTCTTCACTAACAGCAGTAAAAATGAAAAGTTCAAATACTTAATAGCATTTCAGATGGGTTTCACAGCATAAAATCCTACCAGCGTGAGCTATGTAATATATAAATAGAACAGCTAGGTACCGTACACCCTCTCCCTCATGAAAAGACGCTGCTTCTTACAAAACACTTGCAAGCTAGGTAAAGTTTAAATTTTTAACAAAGTATACCAGGCCTAGTGCCACAATGATAACAGCCTGACACAAACTTATTGGGTAAGTTGTGGACTTTTAAAGTGTTAGAACAATTTCTAATGATCCTGCCAGCTAGAGCCAAAGCTGGGTCCAAAGGTTTCGGCTGGCTTCCACTAACAAGGCTGTAGTGAGAACAGAGGCCTACAGTGTATATGGAAGCTGATGACACTGAGCCACCCAAACAAGGGGTTAGATTGAGAGAATCATGTTGAAGGAAATAACCCTGTGTGACAAAGGGGACATACGGAGAGACTAAGTCTTGGACAGTTGTAGAATTAGAAAACTGGTGGAAGTATCAACTCGCTTATTGCTTTTTAAAAAAAACAAAGACAGGAAACAGAACTGGAAGATAGGACAACGAGGTTGTGTGTTTCTGATATGGCCCATCGGGTCATATAAGAGAGGATTGCCTGCTTACAGAGTGTAGCTGTTTGGACAGCTTACAGTCAAACTTGTGATTTGGGACATCTCTCCTTAGGGTGTTGTCAGGGTTCCCTCCCCACTCTGAACTTTAGGGTACAGATGTGGGGACCCGCATGAAGACCCCCTAATCTTATTTCTACCAGTTTAGGTTAAAAATTCCCCAAGGCACAATTTCTCTCTTATACCTTGGATTAAGTAACGCTGCCACCACCAAGTGATTTAAACAAGCATTTAGGGAGGGCCACTTGGATCCCTACCTTCCCCAAATATCCCCCCAAACCCCTACACCCCCTTTTCTGGGCAGGCTTGAGGATAATCCCCCAAGCCCCTACACCCCCTTTCCTGGGGAGGCTTGGGAATAATATCCTCACCAATTGGTGAACCCTTGGATCTTAAAACAATGAAAAATCAATCAGGTTCTTAAAAGAAGAATTTTAATTAAAGAAAAGGTAAAAGAATTACCTCTGTAAAATCGGGATGGTAAGTACTTTACAGAATAACAAAAGACTCAAGAACACAGAGGATCTCCCCTCTAGGCAAAACCTTAAAGTTACAAAACCAGGCATAAAGCTCCATCTTACACAAAGGACAACACAAGCCCAAATAAAAATAAACTAATGCATTTCCTTGCTAAATACTTACTAACTCTATAGGAGTTGGATTGCTTGCTTCCTTGATCTGTGTCCGGCAAGCACACACAACAGACAGACAAAACCCCTCCCCCCCTCCCAGATTTGAAAGTACCTTGTTCCCTTATTGGTCCTTTTGGTCAGGTGTCAGCTAGGTTACCTGAGTTTCTTAACCCTTTACAGGTAAAAGAGGAATTAACCCCTTACAGGGTAAAGAGGGATGTTATGCTCCCCTTAGCTGTATGTTTATGACACGCCCCCCAAATCATAGACAGTGCTGGACAGCCTGCTCCACACTGGCTGTGATTTCTTCCTGGAACTCTAGGAGAAAACAGAATTAATAAGACACATGCACCTTTAGATATACTACTGATTATGTAAAAACTAACAATATTTTCCACATTTCAGGGGCGATTTTAACCAGTTGATTTTGGGAAACTTTCACGGGAGAGTGCATCAGCCACTTTGTTAGAAGCTCCTGAAATGTGTTGTATTTTAAAATCAAAATCTTGGAGAGCTAAACTCCACCGAAGAAGTTTTTTGTTCTTATCCTTGAAGGTATGAAGCCACTTCAGCGCAGCATGGTCGGTTTGCAGGTGGAAACGCTGTCCCCAAACATATGGGTGTAGCTTTTCCAATGCATCTACAATGGCGTAACATTCCTTTTTGCTGATTGACCAGTGGCTTTACCTCTCAGACAGTTTTTTGCTGAGAAAAACGACAGGATGGAATTCCTGATCCGATCCTTCCTGCATTAAAACTGCTCCCACACCACGCTCGGACACATCTGTGGTTACTAGGAACGGTTTGTCAAAGTCTGGGGCCCTTAGCACAGGGTCAGACATGAGTGTTGCTTTAAGCTGGTTAAAGGCCTTTTGACACTCTTCAGACCACTGAACTGCATTTGGCTGTTTCTTTTTGGTTAGGTCTGTCAGTGGGGTGGCGTTTTGGCTATAGCAGTACAAATTGCCTGTAATATCCGGCCAAGCCTAAAAAGGATTGGACCTGTTTTTTTGACTTTGGGACAGACCACTTTTGGATAGCATCCACTTTGGCCTGTAGGGGGTTGATAGTTCCTTGACCCACCTGGTGTCCAAGGTAAGTCACTCTGTTTAGGCCTATTTGACACTTTTTAGCCTTAACAGTTAGTCCTGCCTCTCTTATGTGCTCAAAGACTTTTTGGAGATGCTCCAGGTGTTCTGCCCATGAATCCGAAAAAACTTCTCCACCAGGCCATTTGTTTGATGGTGGTAAGGGGTGGCAACCAAGTGGTTCATCCCATGAGCTTCCCACAGGCTTTTCATGGTCCCTGCCAGGAAATTAGTTTCCGAATCTGTAAGGATGTCAGAGGGCCAACCTACCCCGGCAAAAATGTCTGTTAATGCCTGGCACACACTTTTAGCCCTGGTATTGCTTAGAGCAGGGGTCCCCAACGCGGTGCCCGCGGATACCATTGCGCCCGCCGGGGGGTGTAAGTGCACCCGCGTAGCCCTCGGGGTTTTTTTGTTTTGTTTTTTGTTTTGCTCCGCCGGCAGCGCTCGGGGTGTTTTTGTTTTGTTTTGTTTTTTTGCTCCGCCGGCAGCGCTCGGTTTTTTTGTTTTTTGGGGGGTTTTTTGGCGCCCGCCGGCAGCGCTCATTTTTGTTTTGTTTTTTTTTGGCGCCCGCCAGAAGAAAAAGGTTGGGGACCACTGGCTTAGAGCTACTGCTTCCAGCCATCGGGTGGCAAAATCCATGAAAGTCAGTATGTACTGCTTTCCTCTGGGTGTCTTTTTCGGGAAAGGACCCAGAATATCCACATTGGAAAACATAATCCCAATTATACATGTAAAATGATGGATCTAAATTAGCTGTTACCACTCAAGAAAGAGATCTTGGAGTCATTGTGAATAGTTCTCAGAAAACATCTGCCCAATGTGCAGCAGCAGCAGTGAATGTTAGAAATCATTAGGAAAGGGACAGAAACTAAGACAGAAAATATCATGATGCCACTATATACATTCATGGTATGCCCAGTTTTCTAGAACTTTAATCATTTTTGTTGCTCTTCTCTAGACTTTCTCCAATTTGTCCACATCTTTCCTGATATGTGGCACCCGGAACTGGACACCATACTCCAGTTGAGGCCTAATAGCGCGGAGTAGAGCAGAAGAATTATTTCTTGTGTCTTGCTTACAATACTCCTGCTAATACATCCCAGAATGATGTTTGCTTTTTTTGCAACAGCATTACACTGTTAACTCCTATTTAGTTTGTGGTCCACCGTGACCCTCAGATCCCTTTCCGCAGTACTCCTTCCTAGGCAGTCATTACCCATTTTGTATGTGTGCAACTGATTGTTCCTTCTTAAGTGGAGTACTTTGCATTTGTCCTTCTTGAATTTTATCCTATTTACTTCAGACCATTTCTCCAGTTTGTCCAGAACATTTTGAATTTTAATCATATCTTCCAAAGCACTTGCAACCCCTCCCCACTTGGTATCGTCTGCAAACTTTTTAAGTAGTACTCTCTATGTCATTATCTAAATCATTGATGAAGATATTGAACAGAACCCTGTGGGACCCCACTCGTTATGCCCTTCCAGCATGACTGTGAACCACTGAATGGACTTCCTCTGGAGCATTCCTTCTGCATTTCAAACTCTCCCTGTTGAAAAAGCAAGCAAATTTTTGAAAGCTCCTAAAAATAAAATGCCTAACTTGGTATAAGAAGGGGGACACTATTTATAGAGCAATTAAATGGGGTTGACTTGTCTTTGCTAGTATTTGTAAAAATTACCAAGCCTGCCAGTTAAGAACAGGTAGTGACTGGGCCCAGCACAACAAAGAAAAAGTCAGTGATCTTCTTCGTATTGATATGAGAAGTCGAATTTTAAAAGAAAAGAGAATGCCTTCTAAATAAATATTGGCAAAGGACTAGTACAAAAACTTGACAGCAATTATAGCCAGTCTAGATCATATTTTTCATCTCACAACCATTACAAAAGAGTTTTTCCCCCTAACTACTAGTGTCTAAGAAAACTTTGTATCTCAGAAGAAGCTATTGTCGATTAACTTTAAAGACTATTTGTCATAAGGGCATGGAGATATTTCAAAAAACGTAGCATAATAGCTTCAATTTAAATACTTTGCCAAATGTCTATGGCTATATTTCTCAAATATATTGGAATAATCTCTGAAATTGAAATGGTATAGTTGAGCAAACAATTTGCCATGAATACTTTGTGAATGGGGCCCTTTTTAAATGTTTATATTATTTGTGAAACAGGTGTAACCTTTCTGCCTGCAGCAGAAAGGCTGGCCTCAAATACCTAGGGGTTCCTCTAAAAATTGGCCAACAACTCTGGCTTGAGCTCCCACCCCAGGAAATGGAAAAATGAAATACCTTGCCTAGATGCCCTTAATAAGCAATATTTCCCCTCTCGCAAGTACTGGATCAGTGTATACAACCAAGCAAATGATCTAAAGGAGGAAAGGACACAGCATTTATTTGGGGAAACACAATAAATAACAGGATGTTTAAACACTTAGTAACTAACCCACTCCCCACCACATACACACGTATATACAGTCTTCGGAAGTAGTTCTTTGCCTCGGGTTCCTTACTTTCCAGTGTGAATGTTCAATGGATCAATGCCACTTCCATTCTTTTCTTTGCGCTCTGCTCACAGTTTGTTGCCAGTTGTTATTTCACACTCAGGTCCATCTCCAATCTCTAGGAGGAAGTGCTACTTGTCTTCCAAGAAGAGATGCCTGACTGCTGCCTCTGTGTTGTCTCTTAATGTAATGCTGTCCAGTCCAGAGGCTCTGCCATCTGACCCAGCTATAGGGTTTACAGTTTTAGTGGTGTGTGTTAGGGACAGCTGGTCACCGTCTTCTCTGTGTAATCTCTCACAATCTCTCATCTCAATGCAGAGTCTCAGGCTCTACCACCTAATCTAGCTATAGGGATTACAATGGTGGCGGGTAGGGACACCTGTATGCCACCACCTCTGCATTTGTCTCCGCCACCATGCCGGATCCATGTCCCCACCAGAGTTCACTCAGTTGTCATTCCTCTGGCAATGGCATATGGGACCTTGACCGAAGACCTTGCCACCAGGGATTTTGTGCCATTAAAGTTGATCTAATAACTTGCTCTTGAACTGTTACAAATTATTCTAGTGAGTATTTCTTACTTGTTACTTTGATATTAGCTATTTGATCACCCAAATAGCCTGATATTTCTGTTTCATGGTTGTATAAACAGCCGAGGTGTCAAAAAAAAAATCACCAACATCTTTGGTCAAAATTTCAAATTTGCAAATACTATTGTCTGCTCTAAGCTTGTTGGAAAAATGCCCAAATGTTGAAGAAATTTTTCGATCAGCTGTAGTAAGCGAGAGTATTGCACAGTTCTGTTTATGAAGGGTGTAGTTGCTCTTGTCTTGTCAATTTAAATGTCTGAGGAGCAGAGTTCTGGCCAGGGGGGTTTAGAGACTTACTATAAATTCCATACCCTATGAGATATACATGGCAGAAATATGATATAAATTCCTGAGTGGACACATTTAATTTACTGGTCTGTATTTTATATTGTGTTACCACTAATTAGTCACATTATTCATGAATTGCATGTATGTAGGTATGATCCAGTGACTGCCCTCCGCATAAACCAGTCTGTTGTGGGAAAAGGCAGACAGGCTGTGAACATGAAGGTGCCATCAACTCTGGGGGCAAGGATCCAAACGGTAGCTGCAATGTTGTAAATAAGTATGCTTGTAACTGTCAGTTGCAGAGTAGGTTTTTTTAAGAAACTTATTTTAATAACAATGAAGTCCTACAAACGATCTTGTTGTTAAACACTTGTAATAACGTAGTATACCACTGTATGAAATCACCATTTGTCTGTATGTTACAAACAATAGACTGGAACTGGTTTATCTTCTCCCACATCCAACCACTTCCCAATCCCTTTGTCCCCTTGGTATGAATTTGATCATAAAAGTGTCTAAAAGAACTATCTGAAGTATGAGGGGAGGGGTGTCAGCACAGCTCTTTTAACTCACATTTACCTTGATCTGCAAGACCTCCTACTACTAATTTAGTCCTGGGTCCCCACACTGAGGGAAAGGGCTGATTATTCTATGGAATATTATAAAATTATAGTGCATGTTTTGTTTTGATATTTTCCAGTAATGAGCTAGATGA
The DNA here is from genome assembly GCA_003942145.1 of Platysternon megacephalum. Taxonomy (NCBI): domain Eukaryota; kingdom Metazoa; phylum Chordata; order Testudines; family Platysternidae; genus Platysternon; species Platysternon megacephalum. Next base: position 1,752,797 of record QXTE01000221.1, on the reverse strand, counting down.
ATACTGTGCTAAAATAAAATAGTCTAAGCATCTGCTTGAAATTACAAGTGATCTTGCTTCTAGTGTGCTCAGACCTCTTGTCATCACTTTCCACAACAATCTTGATTGTATTTTAATTGCACAGCTGCAGATGCAAAACAAAATTTAAGCTTACCTGCTCTAATACTCACAGTACAATATAAAACCTGTACATACAAATATACACATGGAATGTTTTATGTGGGATGGGACATTGCTTGACAAAGTAGGTAGATGGGATTACCAACAACACCTCTTGCTAGAGCCTTGGAACAGTGACAGTTAATCAAGGCAGACAAGGATGCAGCCTTAATTTTGGGGAACAACTAAACAGACTTGTGTAAATAAGATGACAGACGATTTAACTACCTTATATCCAGCCAATAAACTTTTTTTTTGAAAGATGCCACAGATGAACCCTGTAAATCCAAAAGATTTAAAATCATATAAAATTCCCTAATCTTTGGTTTGATGGAGGAATTACTGATTTTGTCTGTGTTAATATTTCCACTAGAGGTGATTTGATCATGTTTGACTCACTAATGCTCTATAGACTGGTGGTTAGGGTACTGGCCTGACATGTAGGAGATCCCAGTTCAAGTTCCTCAGCTGCCGTCTCAAACTAGTTTAATTGTGTACTTAATATTGTTTATGGAGCAGGCCCAATTTTCACTTCTACACACACTTGAAGCACTTTTCAAAGAACTAAATCCACTATTTCTCTGAAAGTACTGAATTGGGCCATTGATCCTTTCACAGTCTGGAAACTTTCATTGAAACCAATCTATTTCTGCCTGAATTATAATAGCAAATATCTCCCCATGCTTTTACAATAATTAACAGATGGACTAATTTTAAAACAAAAAATACTGTCATTTCATCCAAAAGGAGTGTCTCATGAATGCAGAGATGACTTAAGGCAAAATAATCCATATTTACTAAAAATGCATGGGGCCTGCCTCTCTCTCTCTCTCTTTATCTTCCTCCTTGTGTTTCCAAGTGCCTCACACCTTGTTAAATAATTTCAGGAAACTCTTTGAAGTTGGATTAGAGAATCCTGAGCCCTCTGCCTGTAGTCATGGAGATAGGGGTTGCTTTCTTACTCACTGAAGATTCTCAACTTGCCATTTCATGGAGTTCCCCTTCCAGAGAAAAGATAAAGGGTTCAGCCTGGTCTCTCTCCTCTTTTAGAGAAGTCCTGTTGAGAACTTATCATGGGATATGTAATTGCAGCATGCATCTGTGTATAGGAAAGTGATGTATTCAGACTTTTCAGAGTTAAAAATGCAGCAGTTTCCTGAAAATGTTGCTACATGCATGTCAGGGCATATTAAGTTTCTGCAGAGATTTGGGTTTTAGCAAAGCTTTTAGTCACTTGCTGTAGGTGCTGAATTCTCCTCCTGATATAAAGTATATTTTATAAAGTAGGTGGCAAACTGTTCAGTATATGGTGGTAGGGAGTGATTCATGAGTCCGCAAGATCTGCCCCTGCTTAACTCTCTTACCAGCAAGAGGACTGAATTTAACTGTTGCCCCAGGTGAAGTGAAAATAGTTATGGAATGGTTAGACTTCAGGTAGTCAGAAAAAGGTGAAATAATGGAAGAAAGGTTTGGCATGGGAAGTAGCAGTTGTGTGTTTTCCTGGTAGTTCAATCAATATGTTTTGCTGTTTCCACAACAAGACAGAGAAAGTAAGTGCATAGAGCATATTTACTAAACTCAAGTGTAAGGTTTTTTTCAGATAAAGAATTTGTTTTCAATAACAAAAAGCAAATGAGGTAGGAAAACACTGATGACTGCTGCAATAGTAGTAATTTGTGAGACGATGGAACAAAAGATTTGAAAGTTCTGATTTACTGATGTAAGTGTGCTAATAGTACTGTGCACATGCCACTAGCAGAGGGAGTAAATGACTTGAAAGAAAATGTGGAAAAACAAGGAGCCATGGGAAAAGAACATTGTGATTCAGTGTTACACTCTGGGGTGGAGGGAAGAATCTAATGTCTTCAAAAACCATTTTAATCATAAATGTATGGTTATTGCATGATATCATTACAGTGCTGAGTTAAGTGTTTAGATGCCATAAATGTGTATCACCATGCCTTAAAATGTTGGAATTTTTTCAAATCTTAACTCTGAATTTCCTTGGTTTATAATGTTTGGTTTTTTAGCATAATTACAACACCTCTGTATTGTTTTTTTCCTAGATAAAGTTGAAGGTACATATAAATTAAACTCTGTATTAGTGTAATTTTGGTTTACTAAAGCCCAAAATACATTCCAGTGTATTTTTATTGTGCTATAAATATGCTTGGTGATAAATGGACAATGAAATACATACTTCATCTTAAACCACCAAAACCATAACACAAATTCCTGAATGAAAATTTATTCAGTCTGAATTTACCTTAAAAAATGCTATTTCCCTAAAAATTTCCCCTAAAAATGCTAACAATGCAGGTAGGAATAAAAAAGTTGATTTTCTTCTTTAAGTGCTGTCCCGGTGGGTGCTCCACTTCAGGTGACAATGCGTCCCGGTGCTGTTGATCTGAGATTTTCGGTAGCAGTGCTCAGTTGGGCCGCACGTGTTCAGTAGCTATCTCATGGCACTGTTGGATTCTCGTTTAGCGTGCACACAGCCCGACCCGCTCAGTTCCTTCTCAACTATCCTTGGTTGAAGACAGAGCTCAGGGCACTGTGACAGCTTCTCCCCCATAGACAAAATCAAAATATAGTTTTTAGATACATTTATAGTACTTTTTAGTTAGTTCATTAGTTAGTAGTTCAAAAAAATAGTTTCTTTTCTGATTCCCTGCTCCATTTGGAGCACCAACCGTAAGTTTCTCCATTTCCCTGTTCCCTAGGGGCACTACCCCAAACATACCAGGCTACCCTGGCTTTAAGAGATGCGGCTCCTGCTGAGAACCGATGCCATGGTCCAACGGGCACACACTCTGTGTGAGATGCCTCGGAGAAACACGCATACCACAGAAGTGCATTCATTGTAACAACTTGAAGACTAGAGCCTGAATGACCTCTCTCTAACACCAGAGCCAACTTGTCCATTTGGCCACTGCCTGGGACATTTCTACAGGATTGGGAACACATCACACAAGATTGTTGGGTTTTAGAAATCATATACGCGGGCTATTCCATCCCCTTTACTTCTTGCCCCCCTACCCTACCTCCTTCCCTGTCCCTCTTCAGGGACCCCTCTCATGAGCACCTCCTAAGGCTAGAAGTAGATCATCTACTACAGCTAGGTGCCATTGAACCAGTACCAACACAATTCGGGGGGAAGGGTTTCATCATCTAACTACATCACTGTTTTTTCCTGAAAATAGTCTGAGTAAAAAATGCTTTTGTTGAAAAAGGCAACAGGAGATATAGAAAGATTCTTAATAGATTAGAATATGGAATTTCCATATATCCAGTCTCTTGGGCCTTGAACCAGGAAAGCACTTAATCATGTGAGTAATCCCATTGAAATTTACTAAGTGTTTAATGTTAAGCACATGCTTAAATGCTTTGTTGGATTGGGGCCAGGATGCTCAACATCTTAAAGGATCAAACCTTTACCTGCAGCAATTTAATATTCTGATAATAATTTATCCAGGGGCTTTGCATGATACATTTGTAGATCTAAAATCTGAACAATAGTGTTTTTAATGAAAAATAAATGTAAGACCATAAAAAGATATATTAGAGGGATAGTTCAGACAAATATTTGCTTACTTAGTAAAGAAGGGCAAAATGACTTGGTGAAAACCTGCCCTGCATCACATATACCCCCCGACCCTTGAACTAAATTAAACTTCTTTTTGGAAGTTTGAAAATATTCACATTTGAAAGCTTCTCCGAACCCAGATGCAGAACCACTTGAGATTTGCCTATCACTAGTTATTGCCCAATAGCTTGTATACACCTCAATTTACAGTATTGGCATTTATTGTCTTTGCCTTTATTAGCTCAAAATCAGCATGAGGGTTGTACATGATTTATGGTACACTTAGAATGCATACGATAGTCTGTCACAATGATAGGGTTGGTTTCTTAGTTACAGAGAGGATTGTTAGCCTAGTAAACATAGAGAGCTACAGCAGGATTAAAAGTGTACAAATTTGACTGGTGAACAGAGGAGAGCAGAATGTCCAGGCCCCTTAATTATTTTCTTCTTTAACTCTTACATCTATTGCTAGAAAACTTACTGGTTGTTAAAGGAAAGATTACATTCCTATTGTTTTTGTCAAGTACTTCAACAAACCCTTTCTAAATATGATAAATGTGTATTTTGTTTGAGAATTTGACTTATATCCATATGTGCTAAACTTTCAGAATCTGTATGTTTAATTACCACCACAACTATCAATTAAATTGTGATAGACATTGAGTTTCTGAGGAGGAGAAGGTTTTGTGGGAGAGAACTTCAGCTTTCAGTTCTATTCCTTCCTGGTCTGTCCCTTTCTTTTAAAGCCAGCTTTAAGCTTTTGTTTTCTGGTGAATACTTTCTTTCTGGATCCTTCATAAACTGCAAGGAAAGTGAGCATGATTTGGGACTATGTATTCTTAGGAGGGAAGAATCTCAGAGCTGTTTTATGCTGCAATAGAAGGTGTGTTGTAAGTGTCAACCTGCCATGTGAACTACTAGGTACCAGTCTGACAACAGTCTGATGTAAAAGGCTTGGAGGAAGTGTTACCAGATTTGCCCATTACTTTGGGGTACACTCATTTATTAGGGTTACTCTTCGGGGGGGGGTGTCTGTACTTCTATCAATGTACTGCTTGTGTCACTTTTGTTTTCATATGGAGCTCTACTTCTCCCTGCTGCAAGTTTCCTCCCAATGGAGCTATCCTACAGGACCTAGGTTCCCCAGGGCTGTGTTCCTCCAGCCCCAGAATCAGATGAATACACCCATTAACAGAGCGTGTCTGAGTGGACTGGGTCAATCAGCACTCCCAAGTTGTCACCCTTATATGCCACGGGCACCGCACCGTAATAGAGTACGCCTGAGCGGCTGAGTCGAGCAGCACTTTCAAGCTGCCACCCTCCTATGCTACAGGTTCAGCATGTCCCTATCCCCACTTTCACAGTACAATTGTTCTGGTAGTAACCCACATGATGACCAAACCGCACAGGATTTTGGGGCGCTACAGGGATCTTTAGCTTAGGTAAGAGGAGCATTGCTGCAGAGCAAGTGTGGAAGCCAAAAACACAAAGAGGGAGGGAGGGAAGCAACCAGCTTAACCATAAAAGTTATTTATTGCCAAGTAATAACAATACAAGGAGAGCCAAACAAACAAAACAGTTACAATATTACATCTAGCTTAAATTTGATTACAAAAGTCAGGTTTAGAAAACGATACCTGATCACACAAGTCAGGGTTAGAAAGCTATACCGAGAGTAGAAAAAAACAGAGAGAGAGTGTGACTGTTGGGTTCTCACCATTCCGTAAAGCTTGAACCGGTTGGGGTTCCAAGGTGGTGGTGGTAGCTGAGGGTCCGGAGTGCTAGAGAAAGCCAGAGCCCCCAGCACGATCAGTCAGGAGAAGATGAAGTCCCAATGAAACTGATGCAGATTTTGGATCCAGGCATCACTTACTTGAGCGTGGGTAGGGATTTTTGTAGGGAAACAACAATGGTTCAAGGGAGAACACTAAATTTGTTTATGGGTAAACTGATGGCTCAAGGGAGTAAACCAAAGTTGCTTTGTTCAGGCTAGACAATAGGAACTGATCATTTCTGACTATGGGCTGTGTTCCTTCGAGGGATCTCATAATGCAATTAGGCAGCTTCAGTATTTTGGATACCAATAAGATTTATTACTAGAATTGGTCTGATAACTACTGAGCTGGGTGTGTGCAGGTGTGGGTTCATTAACATCTGGAGCAGAGATCCCCCATCATGCAGTTCTTCCCTGCTTTTCAGGTCCCAGAGCTCAGTGTGGTTCTTGCCTTGGAATCTCTGTTCTGTATTCGGTATGCTAATGGAGATGCCTCCCTGTCCCATCTTCGATGCAATGAGGTTAGGGGAGTTGCCTTAATCCTGTCACCCTTGTCCGGAGGGGTTTAGATGTGTCTCCCACTGCCTTTTTATTGCTCTTTGTAAGTCTTTCTTCTGACCAGTTTTGGTTCAAGCAGAGCTTGGGGGCGGGGGGGTGTCCTTCGTGAGACAGACAGGCTGGATACTGTGCCCTGGTTCCCCAAGGACATAGAACTGACAGGTAACAGAAGGGACCTCCATCTACTCTGTGGTTGGGTTCTTGCAGAGCTGCCAAGAATGGCAAATTCATGTAAATGACTTCTGACCATTCAGGTATCTGTATATGTATCCAGACTTCCTTCCCCCACTGGGCTGAAGTAATCACCACTGGTTCCAGTTTGAAAAAAGGGTAGGGGGCAGAAGGGTAAGGACAGGGGCACTTCTCAGATTTAAAATTATACAAATGCCAGTGTGACCAGGGTCCCAGGGGGGGCACACTGAGATTGCTCAATTAGCGCAAAATGCAAAGAATGGGGCAGACAGTCCCCAAAGTTGGTGGTTATTTAACAAGCCAGCAATGAAACAGCTTCTACAGTACCTTACTGGTTATCCAGAAGCCAAAAACACCGTTTCCTTAAAGCAACCCAGCCTTGGGCTTCCACCCAGACAGCCAAGTCAAATATGACGAGGATTACTGAAAATCTTGTTAATCATATAAAATGTTCTACCAATTCCAAAGGATTGGACACATTACACACCAAATTAATGAATATTTCATATCTTACCCAAATACACGCTTACAATCGATTCTTATTAGCTAAACTAAGATTTATTAAAAAAGAAAAGAGAGAGTGTATTGATTAAACCATCATTATACATACAGAGATGAGTAGAGTTCTTAGGTCAGTTTCATAGTAGTGATGGTGAGCTTTAGTGTTGCAAAGAGTTATTTCAGAATTAGTTCCATAGGTCATAGTCCAATGTCCAATATCAGGGTAGTCCAGACTGGAGCTGGGGATGTCAGTCTTGCAATTCAAACTTCCCCTGATGAAGCTTAAGCAGATCTGAGATAACAGGATCAGGGCCCAAGAGTTCTTTATATAGTTCACTGGCATGCTACGATAGCTTCTTGACAGCAGGTATTCCTTGGGTGAAGAATAGTGGCTTTGAAGTATCATAGAATCATAGAACTTAAGATCAGAAGGGACCATTATGATCATCTAGTCTGACCTCCTGCATGATGCAGGCCACAAGAGTTGACCCACCCACTCCTGAAATAACTCTCACCCTTGACTCAGCTGTTGAAGTCCCCAAATCATGATTTAACGACTTCAAGCAGCAGATAATCCTCTAGCAAGCGACCCCTGCCCCATGCTGCGGAGGAAGGCGAAAAACCTCCAGGGCCTCTGCCAATCTACCCTGGAGGAAAATTCCTTCCCGACCCCAAATATGGCGATCAGCTGAACCCCGAGCATGCGGGCAAGATTCTCCATCCAGATACTCAGGAAAAAGACTTTCAATATCCCAACATTTACCATCCGTACTAACTACCAGCGGTGGCACATTATTGACCTATTGAGTAAATCAAGTTATCCTATCAAACCATTCCCTCCATAAACTTATCAAGCTTAATCTTAAAGCCGGAGAGGTCTTTCGCCCCCACTATTTCCCTCGGTAGGCCATTCCAGTAAGTAGAATTACCTATTTCCTATGTATACATAGGTAACTAGTTGCATTCATCTGCGTAAGGTCATTATCCATTAAACAGTTCATAGACGGTTTACTACAAACTTAAAAGAGAAATATAGACAATTAAATTATTGCACCCAAATGTCATCTAAAAGTTAATATTCCCTTTTGATCGCTGTATCAATAGATACAGTAACAGACAGGAACTGTCTGTTGACGTGGTTAACATCTAACAAGATATATTAATTGTATGTGTTTACTTATTACTTCTAATCCTCTAACAAGACAGGTTTGCATTTCAAAGCTCTAGTCTGTCTAACATGAAATGGCCCTAGTTACCATTTACATACTTTTCTAACAAATCTCTAAAGGCTGAATTTGGGTCATTTAGCCCGCTAGTTGCTTAACCCTTTCTGGCTTAATGTCACAGCCAGGTGTTGGGTAGATTGTCCCCTCCCTTGATGGCTCTGGCATCTTCAATTCAATGGTTCCTCCATCTTTTGCTGACTGATTTCCATCCTGAGCTTTCAACTAAGTTACCTGTTTCATGTTCTTTCCTGTTGACCATCAGCCAGCCAGGGAAAGTATCCAACCCCTGCAGAGACATTGGGGAAGCAATGCAGTATTCAGTGCCTCCCCAACCTATTCCCCAATGCTATGTCCTGGACTGAATTAAATCAAGGAAGGTATTGGAAAGTAATATTAGATAATGAAATACAAATGTTTCAAAATACATAGTGATCATGGAAGTCATGGGATCGTGCTGTTATACATCATTGTATATATTTTTGTATTGTACAAGCACTGTTCTGTCTTTGAAGATAATGTGCATTCTGTGATGCAATTTTTTGGGGGAGAGCAGTTGCGAGCAGCAGAAAACTTAACTCGCTGCCTTCATGTCTCTATCTAGAGTCAGTTTTTGAGGCAGAGTTGCTCCTTGGGAACTGGACATTGGTGTTTCGGCTGATATTCATTAAAGAGGAGATTGTCTGTCTGCAAGCTGTTTTTGACCACCTCTGTTCAAGAACTGCTGTATATATTATAAATTGAAACAAGTTACACCTAGAGAATACCCAGATTGTACATCAATGATTTTGCCTCCAACGGGAAACCAATACAAGACTCTATTTGTTAAAACATTTTCTGATTCTATCATAGTATATTATTGATCAATACATCCTTGCGTAAAGTAGAAAGGAACAAAATTGACTCACAAACCCCGTTTACACTCAAAAATTCAGGGGGAAAAACTGCACAAGTCTCTGTGATAATAGAAAGGTTCACTTGGTTACTAACAATAAAAAGCTTATGAGGTTTTAAATTACACAAGTACTGTACAGAATATCCCGATGTATCTTTTAAAAAGACAGCAATCTTTCAATATGGGTTATCCCTTTGAAATTTTCAGGATGTGTTCTCCCTTATGTCTTACATTTATTTAACTTTTTCCAGTAGGTAGCTGGCAGCACCAATATGTGCGGCAGGGTTTAAATCAGAAAAAAATCATATGTTCAGCCACTCAGTGATGGTGATCTAACTTAAATAGTGGTTTCCAAAATTATCTCCTTGTTTCTGCTGTCCAAAATGGAAACTATTTTATTTTCTATTAGCCCAAATCCAGATGCTCTCACCCAGATTTTACTAAGGTCGCTGATTTCAGTTGACCTTATACAATAAGAACCTAAATTTAAAAAATATTTATATAGCTGTACTCCTGAGATGCTAAACTGAAGTCTCATCCAACCGTGATGATGAAAATAAAAGATTCTATCTCACTTTTGAAAGTTCACATGATAATTCTTGAGTCCTCGTTCTTAGAACTGATTTTATTCAGAGCCGTTATTTTCTAAGGCTGTATTTCAGCTAATGTTGAACTTAATAAAGGCTTCTTACCCACCCGATCATTGCATTACTTATTTATCCCTTACATTGTAACACATTTTGAGGCCCATTGAACATGCAAGACATATGTCCTATAAACCAAATCCTATACTGTGTATTTAGAAAAAGATCCCTCCATCCACACAGATAACTGGCCAACCATTCTCAGCAGAAAACTTTTTTTCTTCCACTATGGTGATGACTGATATAGAAAAGCCTCTGGTTAAATAAATAAATAAATACATAAATTTGGTTTGTTGGTCCTCAAAGAAGAAATTACATTTCCAAATCTTTGACGGTGGTGGCACTCTGCACTGATGGTGGGAAAGAGTCTAACAGATTGCAGATTATTAATCAAGGAAATAGGCAACACTTGATCTCAGCTGCACAAGATGGCAGATTTGAGGCCAGCTGTGACACTGAAGTGTTTACTTTAACAGAGTTCTGACTCTGTGATTCATTTTTGTGCACAGAATCTATTTCAAAAGATTAAACCACCAAGTTTCACTAGGGAATATCAGAGATGAGGAGGAAAGTACTGTAGAGTCTCTTACATTAACTTGACTCTTGCATTCTGACACTCTTAGACCCACTTACATCCATACACTCACTGACTCATGTGGGAGTGAGTGTAAAAGGTTCTTGCATGCAAGGAGCTGGAAGATGTGTACATTAAATAAGAGGATGTCTTGTTCAAGTTCCGACCTCCTGTTTGTTGTTTTTCTGGCTACATGCCTCTTTTCTGGACAGTTGTGTGATTTGCACTAATGTAGAAGTGGGTGGGTCGGCTTTTGTGGCCTGCATCATGCGGGAGGTCAGACTAGATGATCATAATGGTCCCTTCTGACCTTAAAGTCTATGAGTCTATGAGAAGCTTGTGGCCAAGGGCGTTTTTTCCCCCTCCTGTTTGTCCCTGGTGAGAAGAGTTTGACTTTTTCTTTCAAATGTGGAACTCACTACAACTTTACATGGCAATCTTCTCCTTGGGGCAAAATCACTATAAAGCACTATGGGGAGATGAACTTTCACAAGTCACAATGTGGCTGTCCAGTTACAAATGGTGCTGTGTGTAGACAGCACACTGCTTGGTGTTCTGCAATCTGCACTGACTATTCGTTTCTAAGCTCTTGCACTAACAGATCCCTTGATGAAAAGGAGGGAATAGTGGCAGACCATTCTTGGTGAGAGGTCCTCAGCTCTAGAACTTTGGTTCTAGAACTGCTGCTTTGGTCCACTGAAGTTAAGGTTTTTTGTTCTTCCAGCTTTGCATGCTACAAGGGTCACCTGTTTTCTAACTTTTGGTTAGGGAGTAGGTTCAGGCACGATGTGTTGGGTATAGTAGTTGGCTATTTTGGAATGTGATCTAGCTTGGATGGTTTGGCCTGGGCTCTTCATTTGGACGTCTGGATTTTTTTGCATTTGTTTTTTGTAATGACTAGAGGCCCCAAAATTATGATTGATTACTATTTAAGAATTGCCTGGACATCAAAGCTTTTAAGAAAAGACAGGGCTGAGGGCTAAAAGAATAATAATAAAAAAGTCTAACGGCAAGACTTCTTCAAACTTTCCAAATAGTCTGCAGCCTTTCACCAGAGTGTGCTGTTGTTGCAGCTGAAGAGACTTCCCTTTCTTCCATGTTTGTGAATTAATGAATTAAAATATAGATATCAGTATAAGGTATTATGTGCCAGATACAACAGTGAGAAAAATAGGGAACTATTGTGATTAAATTTGTAAAAGGGAAGTGATACAGCTTTGGGCAAAATATTGTAAACTTTAATGACAGGGTTTAACTTGGGCAATCCTGTTAAGAAAAGAAGTGGTTCATATTAATTTATTTCAGTTTAGTGATGGAAGTGAAGAACTAAGGCTAATATTTGGAATCAAGCACGCTTATGCTATCAAGTTAGTGAAATTCACCTATGCTGAAAGACAGTAACTAAAAGGGACTGGAAGCAAATAGTATGTGTGACGTTGCACTCCATATGCTTTATGAAAATATCCTTATGAATGTGAATATGATGTAACTGAAATATGCTTTTTGAAAAAGGTCTCTTGTAAGGTATCATTACAAAGCTTATAATCTACTGTGTGTGTCCATCCTATTTGTTTTCATGTATTATTTCTATGTCTGGAGTTAGGAGAATAAGATATAAACTTGTATCATATTAAACATATTAAGTGGAGGCCATTAAAGGTGCTTCAGAAACAATCCATTGTAAATGGCCTTAGTTACTTGAAAGCCTTCCTGTGTATGTGTGGGCCAGCCCATGGAGACTAGGGGTATTACAGTGACATGTGACCATGTCACCTGATAATGAAATCCATCTTAAATCTCGTACTTTTCCATTTAGAAGGAGGGTTGGGGACCCAGAGAGACAAAAGATTCCCGCCTTGTGCCAAAGCTATAAAATGGGGTAGAGCATGACAAAAGGGGCTGCCAGTCATGAGAAAACCCCTGCTTACCATCTGATATTTCTGCTGGAACTAAGAAGGACTGTACCAGGGAAAGGATTGGGCCCAGACTAAGAAGGAGTCAAGTCAGTGAAAGAAGCTTATTGGAACATCTCTGAGGGTGAGATATTACCTGTAATCAGTTTCTTAATGTATTAGGCTTAGACTTGCAAGTTTTTGCTGTATTTTGCTTGGTGACTTACTTTGTTCTGTCTGTTATTACTTGAAACCACTTAAATCCTACTTTTTATACTTAATAAAATCACTTTTGTTTATTAATAAACCCAGAGTAAGTGATTAATACCTGGGGGAGCAAACAGCTGTGCATATCTCTCTATCATTGTTATAGAGGGTGAACAATTTATGAATTTACCCTGTATAACCTTTATACAGAGTAAAATGAATTTATTAGGGGGCGTGGTCCAGACCCCGAGTCTGTGTTGCAGCAGGCTAGCGGGTCTGGTTCAACAAGGCAGGGTTCTGGACTCCCAAGCTGGCAGGGAAAATGGGCTCAGAGGTAATTTCAGCACATCAGGTGACAGTCACAAGGGGGTCTCTGTGACCAAACCCATCACAGTATGCAATAAGGATACTTGATCACAGAGTACAATAATCAGAAATGTAATTGATCAACAAGGCAGAGTCACAGCTCAGGCATACACACCAAAGGTCCACCACTGTTGTTAAAACAAGGAGAATGGAAATGAAAGACTTATGCAGCTCTTCTGGCCTGCTGGAGAACAATTCTTGACTTTGTGCTGTACAATGAACTGTTAAAACAAGTTTAGAGGGCATCAAAAATGTGGAGAGACTTGTATAAACTACATACACTTTAAACTGGTGATTTCAGCAGCTGGCAGAGTGGCAATAGAGAAACTGCAATTTGAGCAAGCATGGTGTGCAAAGTTGGCTAAGGGGTTCACTGTAGAGAGGCCCCCAGAAAGTGACTTGCAGAGGTAAGTTGCTTTTGGAGCAATCCAGCCAGTGTTCAATGTATGTCTCAAGATGGTCGTATGAACAGCTATGGCCTAAATGGCCTTGCACAAGCTGATATGCACCAAGAGACTGGAAAATTTCAGCCCCAACTGCAAGAACTCAAAAGGCGTGCCTTGTTCCCTGGTGAGAGGACAACTCTCATTTTGGCTGGACACTTTGAATTTTTGGCATCAATATGGGTCACCATCTGACTGGAGATGCTGGTGTGGACCAAGAAGAGATTCCAAGTTGGACTACCCAGCAGAAATGTTTTTCTTCTTCAGCATGTCACTTCCCCAAACCATAGACCTGGGCCAGCCACCTGGGAGTCATCCTGGTGATATCAGGTACGCAACTCCGGTAGGCACATTTAACTGTCTCTTTCTATTTTCCAGCAATTTGGTTTGCCCACTAGCTCACAGAGAAAAGACTATAGTTGTGTCCATCCTTTGATCCATCTGCGTTTGCTGTGTCAGCTCCTGCTGTGAACAGTAACTGAGTGAGGGCTGAGTAAAGATCTGGTGAAAAGTAGCACACACACTTTCTCTTGTGTAAAGCCCCAAGTCAGTCAATTGACCACTTCCTCAAACTGGGTACCTAAGTAGTAAGGAAGTGTAAATCTTTGTATGTGTGCTTTTAAAGATTGTCAGAGTTATAGTGCGTGTTGTTTTGTAACAGGTTCCCATCATAGTGGTTGTAATGTGGCTTTGAAACTGAACAATTTACTGTTGTTAACTAAGGTTGTGGAACACTGCATGTGTCTCCTAGTTAAGGGTTTCATAAAGCCTTTCAAGTTCTAGGTATATACAGACCTAAAATGAGACCAAGTGTGCAAGCCTCTTGACCTGCACCCAGTCTATGTAGTTTGTCATAAAAATGTAAGAGTTTGATTAAAATTCTTAACTATCTAACAAACCCTGGGGCTAATATAATTTGTGGGAAAATAGGCTAAAATGATCAGCTATTATATGTTAATTCAGAAGGAGACCTTGATGAATTGGCATGTAAATAATTCACCAAATTGACTTCTGCTTTAGCTTTGGATTGTCCTCCCTCTGTAGTAGCAACACCGGAGTTGATAACCACTTGGCACAAGTGAGGCCCTATTCTGAAGGACTCTTAGTCAAAAGTATAAACAAGGTCACCTTCCCAAGACAGTGACTGAACATAAGTGTTACTTTCTATTGTGGTTGTGTTGTTTGATTCTGAAAACATGGATGGCTAGCGTATTGACCAATTTTCTCGTTTATCAAAATCATAGTCCAATATTATTTTTGCCGTCTTGTATCCGATACTATTATTTGCTGTTTATAAGAATAGTTAATAAAAAACTATAAAGTTAAACTCTCAAGGCTTTTATCTTTAGCAATCAAAATTAAGAGAACCCTTAAAAGGCAGTATGGGTAATCAGTTAAGCAGTTTGCTTAGCTAAGGTTTGTTATACCCCATCTTTCTTACATTTTGTGTATTTTAAGATTGTTTCTAAAAGTACCAGGAACCACAGGAATAGGTGACTTAATGAAAATAGCACACATTCATTAAGACATGGATTTAGTAAAGCACTTCAGCACATAACCCCAGCCCTGTTCAGCAAAGTACTCAGGCATGTGATTAAATTGAAGCACATGCTTAAGTCCTCTTGAAGTCATACAATCATAGAAGATTAGGGTTGGAAGAGACCTTAGGAGGTCATCTAGTCCAACCCCCTGCTCAAAGAAGGACCAACCCCAACTAAATCATCCCAGCCAGGGCTTTGTCAAGCCAGGCCTTAAACACCTCTAAGGATGGAGATTCCACCACTTCCCTAGGTAACCTATTCCAGTGCTTCACCACCCTCCTAGTGAAATAGTTTTTCTTAATATCCAATCTAGACCTCCCCCACTGTAACTTGAGACCATTGCTCCTTGTTCTGTCATCACTGAAAACAGCCTAGCTCCATCCTCTTTGGAACCCCCCTTCAGATAGTTGAAGGCCTCTTCTGCAGACTAAATAAGACCAGTTCCCCCACCCTCTCCTCATAAGTCATGTGCCCAGCCCCCTATGTTCGTTGCCCTCCACTGAACTCTCTCCAATTTGTGCACATCCTTTCTGTAGTAGGGGGCCCAAAATGGGATGCAGTACTTCAGATGTGGCCTCACCAGTGCCAAATAGAGGGGAATAATCACTTCCCTCAATTTGCTGGCAATGCTCCTACGAATGCAGCCCAATGTGCCGTTAGCCTTCTTGGCAACTAGGGCACACTGTTGACTCATATCCAGCTTCTCGTCCACTGTAATCCCCAGGTCCTTTTCTGCAGAACTGCTGCTTAGCCAGTTGGTCCCCAACCTGTAGCAGTGCATGGGATTCTTCCGTCCTAAGTGCAGGACTCTGCACTTGTCCTTGTTGAATCTCATCAGATTTCTTTTAGTCCAATCCTAAAATTTGTCTAGGACACTCTGGACCCTATCCTTACCCTCCAGCGTATCTACCTCTTCCCCCAGCTTAGTGTCATCCGCAAACTTGCTGAGGGTGCAATCCATCCCATCATCCAGATCTTTAATGAAGATGTTGAACAAAACCGGCCTCAGGACAGACCCCTGGGGCACTCCGCTTGATACCGGCTGCCAACTAGACATCAAGCTGTTGATCACTACCCATTGAGCCCGACAATCTAGCCAGCTTTCTATCCACCTTATTGTCCATTCATCCAATCCATACTTTTGTAACTTGCTGGAAAGAATACTGTGGGAGACCATATCAAAAGCTTTGCTAAAGTTAAGATATATTACATCCACCGCTTTCCCGATATCCACAGAGCCAGTTATCTCATCATAGAAGGCAATCAGGTTAGTCAGGCATGACTTGCCCTTAGTGAATGGGACACATGCATGTGGTGAAGTGCTTCAGTGAATCAAGGCCTGGGTTTGGTGTGGAGTGGAGTGGATATACAGTGTGAGTGAATATTGTAGCAGTGGATTGAAGATAAGAAAACAATGAGGTTTATATATAGTCTCCATGGAGATTGAGTGGATTATATCCCTTATCCACTTAACTTCCACTAGCCCATGTGCTAGAATGCCAAGTTTGCAGTTGATGAACCTTGGTTATTTTCAATAGCAAAGCCAATGTTTTTCTGCTGTGTCTATGGAAACATAAATAACATCAAATTTAAAATACAGAACTTGTCAGTGTTTTTTAATCAACAGGACTTTTATCCAGTGCACATTAAAGTTGCACAGAACTGCTGCTTTTTTAAGTGTACAGTTTGGTTTGCTCTTGTTCTCTTAATAATTGGCATATCTGGCAACTGTGCCATTCTGGCTGATACAATGACATTTTTACAGCGTTGTGCATTTGTACTTACTGCAGAGAATAATGTTCCTTTCCTGGTCTCACACAATCCCCTGTCATGCTGTCTACAGTGCAAGAAAGCCTTCCCTCTCTCTGCTGTATCTGACATCATCATATGCAGAAGATGCTTTGGTTCAGGCACTTCTGGCTACCAGCATCACAAACTGAGTGTAAGAGCTCAAACCCCTGGAGTACATGCCCATTCCAAGGAGACATCGGAACTGTTCCATTGGGACTGAAGAAGCCCTATTGTATATGTGTCACTCTGACAAAAGGCAGTGACTGCTGGAGAATTTCTGTAACCTCACACCTTCTCTTTTACAATCAGCTTATCTGAGGGTTTTGGTGACTTTTAGAAAGTGTCTATTATTCTAAGTTCCATGTGCATTTATATACTTACAATAGCATTCTCTGCTAACTAACATAGAAATGCCATATTCAAAACAAAACCCAAAAACAAAAAACCTTATACTATTTTAGGAAATATAAAGCCCCCTGTGTGATAGGGAATAAGAAAATTCTAATTGCAGATTGTTTAGACCTGAGTAGTGAATTGAGAAGTCTGATCTAAAAAGTAATAATTAAACAACATTTGAGTTTTATATCTGGGCTATGTCCTAGAAACATGTCAAGACTGCAGTCCTGCACCACTTTCTGTTCCAGGCAGTGACAGAGTTTATTAATGACTCTCTTCTTGATCAGTAGCCATCATTTTTGCTGCAGGTGAACTACTAATTTATGGAATAAAATGACACTCATATAGATGGTGATCCAAACTTTGTGGTATGAACCTCTTGTACTTTTTATCAGCATCTGTATGGGAGGTTTTTTCCCCCAAGAAAGCTTATGAAAAGTGAAAGTATTGTAGATACTTGTGTGGATATGTAGTTGCACTGAAAGTGTTAATGTGTCTGTCTTCAAAGTTGTGTTTGGGAATAGAAATATGACACTGACTTATGTGACCAATAACATGTGACATTATGAATAGTGAATATTTGAAGTTGTAGTCATGGCAAATATTTTGTAAGCAATTCATTGACTGAAATAGGTTCACTTAAACCAAATAACATGTGAAATCAGAGTAGCAGGACAGCATTTAAAAGGAAAGCTGTGTTGTCTCAGAGCTGCTATATATTTTCTCTGCCACAGCTTGTATCAGAGAAAATGTAACTGAACCCTACCCAAGAGGGAAATAGAAGTATAAATTATATGGGAAAGGGCTCTAGGTTTGAACCTACAGGAAGACAAATATCAAATTTCAAATCAATGTTTGTTCTTTAAAAAAAAAAAAAATACTGTTCATATGCTGCCTTGAGTTCAGGTCTAGAATTGAGATAAAGACAGTGTTAACTTCACATTTGGATTCCACTATCTAATTTAAAACCTACGTTTTAAAAAGTTTACACTTTTTGTAAATGCACCATGTAATGTCACTGAAGCCCTCAAAAGTTTACTTTTCACAGCTTTCTCTGACTGTTGCGTACGTCAAAGGCATGGAACTCAGAAGTATTTTTTCCAAGTGTCTTTGGTCCAGAGAATGAAATTCACACTTCCACAGTCCTACCACAAAGGGCTTGTAATAGGCATTCTGCATCATGGAAGGTTTGTGCTAGCAATGAGCAAAGCTACTAAAAATATCCCCCAAATATTTCAACATGGAGAGGAATTGGGGGAAGACCAAAGAGTGGGCCACTGCTGCTCTATACTATACGCTTATATCAAGTGTTGCCATTTTATCACGAATCTCTCAGTATCTGAGAATCTCAGCTTTCATGGTTCCTTAATAAACTAAGTTTCTAGCTCTGATGGTGGCAGAGGAAATCTTGAAAATGTGAACCCAAAAGGCTTGAAAACTAGAAAACAAATAAAACCTGTCAAAACTTGTTTCTAACAGCTCATGATTTTCAAGCCAATTTGTGTGAGTTTTGCAGATCTGACTCATAACTTTGAAAATGTGGGGTTATGTGGTGGGGCAGCTGCCCCACCCCTATGAGAGATTGGGCTAGCGCAGGCCAGAGTGGCTGTGCCGAGAGGCAGCCAATCAGGGAGGGCCTGTTAGAGAGCCAATCAGGGCTGGGCAGGAGATGGCCAATCGGGGCCAGGCTCAGCCCTATATAAAGGCTGCCCATGAGAGGAGCAGGAGTCTCTCCCAGACCTCCAACAGGGAAGGTCTGTCTCCTGAGCTAGGAGACCAGCACCTGGGACAGCACAGCAGAGCACAGTGTTGGGCAGGCTCGGGGGAGCTGAAGGGAACTCCAGCCCGCTACCTGCCAGGCTGCAGGCCCTGAGGGAAGGGCCTAAAGTGTGCAAAGGGTCAGAGGGGAAGTGATCCAGGGAGAGCAGACAGCAAGTGAGGGGAGAGAAGGAGGACAGGGAGGCTGCTGCCAGAGGGTCCCTGGGTTGGGACCCAGAGTAGCGGGCGGGCCTGGGTCCCCCCCTTCCTCCTTATATTGCAACTGGCCATGGGAAGTGGCCATATTGGACTGCACCATACCCCTGAAGGAAGGGGTTAGACTTTGGGAGTGGCTGGCCACTGCAGCAGGTGAAAGACTGCTGTTAGCCCCCGCAGAAGGCTGCTGTTAGCCTCCCCTGAAGGGGATGCCGCGAGTGGAAGGGAGCAACGCGGGTCCAGGCGCCAACGGAGGGCGAGAGACGGACAGGACACCACCAGGAGAGGGCGCTCCCCATGGACTGAGCTAATTCCCAGAGCGACCAGCGGGAGGCGCCGCAGGGGTGAGTCCCAACCCCGTCACAGGTTGACAATGTTGTTTTATGCTAACTAGGATGCCCAGCTAAACTGATGTCTTTGTACTGTTCTAGTGCCCCAAAATCACCACAAAGTATATGGGGACCAGAAGTTGTTGCTGTTTCAAACTATACATTGGAACAGAGCTACAGAGGCAAAGGACTGGGGAGGATCCCATCCCTTCTATCCTTACAGAGCTCCCCCACTCGAAGTACAATAGTTCACACTTCCTTGGTAGAAGAATGATTCGTCACCCTTTGTGACTGGTCTTTCAGGAAAGGTACAATGTCTTGTGAACGGTGTCTCTCTCCTAGTTAGAGGAAAACTTCAGAGGAAATAGTCTCCTTTAAAGAAAAAAAATACCTGGCTTGAAAGAGAGCAAGCAGCAGAATTATAAAGGACATTAATTAGTTAAAAGGATGTGTGAGCAACAGCCTAGTTTAATTATACAAACTGTCTGTTCTGGGATTTCCTCAGTAGTACTATCCAAATCGTGAATGATTTCAACCAAATAAAAACTGCTTGGGGTCTACTTAGGATATATGCTGAGAGATTTATAGACATTAACCTCTATATAATGCCTTGTTGGACTGAAATATGACAGCATATAGCTATTTTTTATCATTCAGATCTAATATAAATCCACTGGTAGACTTTGACTAGTGCTCTGTATTAGAGCTGGGTACTGTAATCAATAAATGAGCAGCTTTTGTTATGATTACTCATCTCACAGCTATTTTGTGAATTTCATGAAGATTCACATAGAATCATAATTTCAGGGATTTTGTGTCCATATTAGTTTTAGGCATTTTGATATTGCCATTTTAAAGAATAATTTTCCTTTTGAATAGAAATAATATGTTAACTGTGAATAACAAAACCTTAAAATGCATACTTGATTAAATGTCAGTAATCTCCAAACCTGAAAATCATTTATAGGCAAAATTACAAATGAAGCCAGAGTAAATAATGAAAATAATTAGGGCATCTCACATTTTTACTTGCAAAGTTAAGTATTTGGTGCTAATGCAAAGAGATTGAGCTGGCAACATTAACTGTTGTCACCATACTAAATATATTTTCCCTTAAAGGTTCAAGAATTTCCCCTCTAAAAAATGGTTACAGCCTGTAAGTATCAGGAATGAGTGAGAAGTGGGAGATTTAGAGAAAGCTATGTGGCTCAGAAAGAGTAATTATCATGGGTTTTCTCACCCTTTGGGCATGATTCAAAGCCAACAAGCCCACTGAAGTTAATGGAAAGAGTCCAGGTAAGTCTGTGTTGTTCGTGCACGTGCACACACAACCAAAAAAACACCACCACAACACTAGCAGCAGCAAGTCTCAGAACCAGGGTCAACTGACTTGGAGACACACTATGGAGCTAAAAATAACTGTGTGGACGTTGCTGCACGGGTGGGAGCCTGGGCTCTAAAACCTGGTGAAGGGGAAGGGTCTCAGAGAGAGTGAGTGCTGTGCGGAAATCAAAAGGTCTGAGATGGACATATAAGAAACTGGTGGTGTACAATTTAATATAGAAGGCCCAAATCCTGCAAAAAACTATGCTTATGTTCATTAGGACTACTAGTGTAAAATCGGGGCACAGCAAGGGAGACCTAGGCCTGCCCACTTTGGCCAGCTCTGAGCAGAGATCCAGCAGCTGCCCTCTGCACTCCTAACCTTGCCTGAAACAGAAGTGCAGGACAGCTGCATGGGAGGTAACAGGCTGGAGAACAGCTGCCCGAGTCGAGCAGCTGTGGGCTGGGAGGGGAGGCCCCAGCACTTTCCTGAGCCCCCTGTCCTGGGCAGCCCAGATTCTGGCGCTTTCCATAGGAAGCAGAAGTGCTGGAGGCTCACTGGGTTGCATGGTTCCTCCCACTGTGCTTTTCGCACTGCACCTTCCTTGACATTCGGAGC
The DNA here is from genome assembly GCA_003942145.1 of Platysternon megacephalum. Classification (NCBI taxonomy): domain Eukaryota; kingdom Metazoa; phylum Chordata; order Testudines; family Platysternidae; genus Platysternon; species Platysternon megacephalum. The sequence continues at coordinate 1,731,810 of QXTE01000221.1, read as the reverse complement.
CCTGTCTTCGCACATTCCAGTACTTTCTTCCCTGGATGCAGCCCTGCAAACCTGCCTGTGACAGGCTCTGCCCTCTGCAAGCCATGTGCCCAGCTAAGCTGTGCCTACAGGTTACTTTGTGCCCTACTGTCTTTACCCCGGGACAAGTGCCCAACTGCAGATGGCTCCTCTCCATGGGCCCCCTCCTTTGAAAAATTTTGGTTGAACTCTTGTGTAAAATTAAGCACATGCATAAGTGTTTACAAGATTAGGCCTAAAATTTAGAATCACTGGCATTGGATTTAAGGAATAACTTAAAGAAAAGTTTGGTGATATTACTGTGTGAAGAAATTCCTAGTGCAGTTTATTTGGAGGCTATCTCTCACTCGCATGAAAGCAGGGTCCTCTCTGTAGAATTATGGATACAAATTCTAGAATTCTGTGGAACCGAAGGGAACTTTTCATGCATTTTGCCAACAGATCTTTGGTTTTAAATAAAGGTGTACAATTCTTTACTTTTCTCCTAATATAATAAAAAGTATAAATTAAGTTTCCAGAAATATAAAACTTTCTTTTGAGTTGACAATACAGATGTGAAAGAAGCATTTGAAATAAATCAAGTTATATTCTTCTCAACGACAGGAGAGAAAAATCAGAATTTTTCATACTTTTCTGACAAGTACACCTTATCGCACTTTGTGAATGTCTTGTAATGCCAAATACAAAATATCCTTGCCCCTTTAAAAAAGGAATATAGCAAGATATGCCACACTACTCAAAGTGTGAGGCAGTGGGGGATCAGGCCCACAAGGTTCAGAGGAGTGGTGAGCTAGACCTTAGATAATCTGTCTTTTAAAGTCATAGATTGCTTTTTTTCTTTTCTTGCTGCCTTGTCTACATTGTAGAGGAATTTTTGGCTTTCCATGAGTCAAAGTTGTACTGCACAACTGTGCAAGTGAGGGCAGCTGTTTACCCTCATGCACATACTAAATAATGCAATGTAATGCAAGATAGTTATAACATCCCTTGTAGGAAATAATTCTTTCCCAGGGGTTAGTACACATGACTATGGGGAACTTGCAGCCATTTAGTCAGGTATTCAACATCCTACCCTCTCCCCACCCCAAACTAAGAGTTACAAATTATCTTGTATGCCTTTTGTAATTAAAGGTTATATTAAGGGGACATGAGTAAGGACAACAGTTCCCCGCCCTCTACTAAAAACGAACTCCTTTTTCCTATACCTAACTTAGAGTGGCACTTAGGCTGACCAGATAGCAAGTGTCAAAAATCGGGACAGGAGGTGGGGGGTAATAGGTGCCTATGTGAGAGAGAGACCCAAAAATCAGGACTGTCCCTATAAAATCGGGACATCTGGTCACCCTACTGGTACTTCCTTACAGCTCCCTCTCTTCCTTGGCTGGTTCATTGAGGGGTTTCCCTCTTGTTTCAATCTACTCTAGCTACTACTTCTTCTTACATAATGATTGCCTTCACCCTTATATTTTTGTAATGATATTTATAACTAAAGATGACACCAGAGCTGAGCAAAGAAAGGTAGTTACATGGAAGAATTTAGATTTTTTTCAAAATTTGATTTCACTGTATTTCAGAACAAAAATGAAACATTTCGCAATTCTCCATGAAGGGTAATGGAACCCTGGGTTTGGCATAGTCTGCAAGATGGGCTGCCCCAAAGCCAAGGGCCTGAGAAACCCTGGGAACCTGGGCTCTTGAGGACCCATGAGCCTGGGAAGTTGGGTGCCAGAGCACTTTCCAGGGCTGGCAGGCTGCCAAGGTGTCGTGAACCTGGAAGTCTTGGGAAGGCTGCCAAGGAGCCACAAACTTGGGTTCCGGGACTTCCATGGCTTTCAGCTCCCTGGCAGCAGAGCAAAGTAGGTGATCTGGGAGGAAACCATCCAAGATTCTAATGCAAAGTCATTGGAAACGAACAGCCTCCATTAAACATTTCTATTTAGATGAAATGGCAAATTCTGACAACAAATATTCTGTCTGAATTTTTCCCACCACCTCGAAATGACACCATCATTTAAGTGTAAGCAGTATCAAGGACAATAGCGATGTTGAAACAAATGTGAAAAGCTTTTGAAATGTCTAAGTTTTCATATAAATTTGAAAACAACACATAAAAACACACTTTAAAGTTAAGGTCCAGAAGTGGATCTTAATCTAAACTACCCCAGAATTTTGGGAAAATTCAGATTAGTTCTGATTTGGTTTTCAGTCCATTATATGCACTAGACCTGAATTATGATGTTTATATCAGCATGCATATCTAGATCATAAATTTCCTTAGAAGTGTTCAGATGTGCGGTTCTCATTGGAGTCCATCTCTGCTATATCCTTGTCATCATTGCCTTCTCCTTTTCCCATCCATCAGGGTTAGTGGCTCTTGGTTTTTCAGCTCCAAACATTTTTGTTAAGTGCATCTTCAAGCTGACACCATACTTCTTCTTATTGTCTCAAACCATCCTTTCCTAGGTCTTCCTCGTGGTCTTAGACTGCTAGTCCTTCTGCTCCCTGGCCTGCATATTCCACACCTCATTGTCTCATGACCCTGCCATCTGAGTGGATACTCTCTCCGCTTCTCTGTGATCGGTGCTACCTGTATCAGGGCTCATACCATTTCATTGCATAGCCTATCAGCTCTCATCTTACTCAGCATCTTCCTAAGCTGTCTCATTTCAGCAGTATGAAGTAGTTCTTCTCTCTTTGTTCTGACCCATAGATCTTTGGCCTAATCACGATCTTATATACTTTGTTCTTTAGGATACTTGGCATATTCTTATTATAGAGAATTCCCATCAACTTCCTCCATTTACACCAACCACTCTTCATGTGGCTCCTAACATTCACATCCATGTTCCCCTTATGGTTAAACACTGAAACAAGGTGTCAAAGTTCAGGGCAGCTGTATCTGTATTTCCCCTTAGTGGTCCAGGAAGGCACATACTGTCATGCTTCTAGCCCCATAGACTTTGCCTTCACAAGTGGAGAGCCACCTGTTTCTCCCTCCTAATCAGGTATTTCCACAGTTCCCTGACTTCACTGTTATTCCCAGCAGGCCTGCTTTGCTTCTCCCCTCAGAGACAGTAAACAGTGTCGTTGCCCCAGTTATCAGTTACCACAGTGTTCTTCCTAAACAAGCATATTTTATTCTTAAGGTAAAAGCACTACAGAGAAAACATATTTAAAAACAATAAAAGAACCTACACACATGCTAATAAGCTTGCCAGAGATCATCCTCAACTCTATAAGGGCTCTGGCTGGAGTCAGTTGTTCCAAGCCTTCCCTAAGGATTGGGGTTTTCCATGTGTCCTATCCATTTGCTTGATCAAAACAAAGGCCCTGAGTCAGTTTAAACTCAGCCTATGCATTCAAAAATTCTTTCTTTGTCTGCTGGTTCCGAGAGAATCCAGTCTGAACCTTTGAAGAGACCATGAATAGGTAATGAGCCAGACAATGGCAAATATTTTGTAAGTATTCAGACAATGGGTCCTCTCCCCAGTATGAAGCTTCAAAAGGTGATAACCAGATGAAGTATATTAGCAAATCCCCTCCTCTAAGAGAAGTTACCTTCGATTTCACAGTAACTTACAAACAATTACATTTTTAATACAATGACCCAAAAGGAATTAAACTTAATTCAATACATTTGTCCAGGAAATTGCCATCTGTCAAATGAACTATTTAAAGTGTTGCATAGTCTTTAACTCTATACCATCCAGTTTTACTGGCTTCTCGTAGTCCCTCCCAATGAAGCATTGCATGTATTCTGTCTCTTTCTTCTAATGCAGCTCTCTATAGTTCTAGGTCCCTTTCCAGTTTATATTTATCTTCCTGCATGTCATCAGCAAAAAGCATGCTCCATGGAGCCTCTCTCCTAATATCCTGTGTCCTGGTGCTCATTTACAATCACATATAGGAATCACATATATGGGCTTCAGGCTGATCCTTCATGTAGACCTATCCTTTCTGTGAATGACTCACTGTAGTTGCAGCTGCTTCTCGCTACTGTTGTGCTACCCTTGTACATGTTCATGATAGACTGAGCATGTGTCTCTGGCAGATTGCATGACCTCATGCTTTACTATAACAGTTCTCTAGGAATCCTGTCTAAGTCTTCTCTAAATCCACCAAAACTAAGTGCAATTCACTGTGTTTCTCCTGGTACTTCTCCAGCAATATTTGGGGAGCAGACACTGTATCCATTGTTGACCAAATGGGCTGTCACTTACTTGATGCTTCAATTCCATCCAAAGTCTTTTCTTGATAATTCTTTCCAGCCAGTTCATCATGTGACTCATTAGCTTGATGGGTCAGTAATTACTACATTCTTGTACATCTCCTTTATGCTTGAAGATGGGGACCAATGTGCTCTTCCTCCACTCATCCAGCATTTTTCCAGTACTGTCAGGATTCTGAGAAAAGGTAGGCAGGACTATTATCAGGAGCTTGGGAGTTAGGAACTGAAGCCAAGGGTCAGAGAAAGTATCTGAGTCAAGATGAGGGTCAGAACCAGAGACAGAGTTAGGAAGCAGGCTAAGGGTCAATATCAGATACTGGGAATTCAGAACAGAGAAGCAAGGCAGTTGTGGCAGCTAGCTAGAGATCCATGTTGTTCCCTGGACAATTTCTGGTATGCTGCAAGGTCTTATGGAGGATCAATGATTCAATCGGGGATCACTAAGTCAACTGTCAATCAGATCGCACAAGAGGTTAACTTCCTGTGGTGTGTAACTTCTGTGGATTGCGGGTCATGGAGTGGCCAGGTTACAGCTGCCAATAGGTGGAAATGTTGGTTGCCTGGCAGCTCTGAGAGCCCAGGTTCAAGTCCTGCCGATCCTTACAAATATGGAGAGTTTTTCATTACCACCATTCCCTCATGACCTAATACTTTATAAGCGTCAACTGGTACACTGTCCAATCCCACTGCTTTTCCCCATCATGTGAGGTTGTTGCTTGCACATATTTCCTTCAACAGTTTCTTCACTTCCTCTTCATTGACCTGTTTCTCATAAAACTTCTGCTACCTCCTAATGGTTTCGCTGTCTTCCACCAATACTCTTCCATTTTCATCTTTAGAGGTCCTCTATGTTTCTGTGCCTAGTCTTGGTTAGTTTATATATTATCCCCCTCCCCTTCATTGGTAGTCCTGCATGTAAGGTTTTAAATGCCTGATCTTTAGCTTTCACGACAGCGTTTTGCTGTTTTCCTTACCAGCTTTTATTCCTCATAAACTTTCCACCAATCTTACTTTTTGCCATCATTAAATCTTTCCTCCTTTTTCATTGCCTCCTGCACCACATCTCCTTCTCATTAAATTTTTCTCCTTTCATTTGGCCACAGGCAGCTTGTGGCCTTTCTGTAATACATTTTGGATATCTTTCCCCAAAACTCATTGGTATCTTAGTAATTGGCTTGGTCATTGTGCAGCTTCCATAGGACCTCATCCTTAAATCTGACTAACTTCTCTACCCATGCTTCTCTGCCATTTTATCCTTTGTTCAACAACTTTTCTTTTGTCCTCCACTAGACTTTTCATCCTTACATCCATTACAAGCAATCTATGTTGGTCTGCAATCTGCTCTCCTGAGGTTACTTTACAGACTCTCCTGTTTGTTTAAATCTCTTCCTATTGTTAGGAAATAATTGATCTGAGACTTGTTGCTACTGCTCTTTATATAATTAAATATACTCCTCCCTCTATACAAAGTACATATTGGCAACAATGAGACCATGGGCTCTGGCTAACGCTAAGATATCCTCATCACCTTCATTTCTGGTTCCGAAGCTTTGTCCTCTATATCAATCATCGTAGTCCTCATCATAGACATGTATTTTCCCACGTGTCTATGAGATCTGCTCCAATAATCAAGTGCTCAGCTTGCACTAATCACTTTCCCAATGCTATCTGGAATTCTTCATTCTCCTCTATTTTACAACCAGCCTGTGGTGTTTACCTACATACAACATTAAATATTTGTTCTCTGTTCAGTGCTATTCTTTCATCAGCCAGTCTCACTTCATTTGGAAGCCACTACCTTGTTCTTTAATATTCTGCTATGATTATTCCTGTTCCATTTCTTCTTGTCTACTGTACCAAATTTGAACCTTCTCTATGATGTCAAATAATAGAGACTGGTAACTATTTCATTTTGTTACAGGGAAAGGTGAGCATGGAAAGCCATATCCTCTAACGGAGGACGACCGAGATGATTCTGCTTATAGGGAGAATGGCTTCAACATACTTGTTAGTAACAACATAGCCCTGGAACGATCACTGCCAGACATTCGACATCCAAAGTAAGTACACTATATTTGATCAAAGATTTCACTCTATGTATTCACTTGTTGTGCCTTTCTGGTGAAGTACCTCCCAGCCTAACAGGAAATGTGACTAGTAGCTATGGTGCTGTGTGATTTAGGTATTTTGTCTAGGTTGGCCAAAAGTAGATATAAAACTATTTGCTGGAGTTAAATGGGCAAGCAGTGCAGTAGTTTGGCAGCCTTATGTTGAGAGGTTGAGAGGTTTTTGGTTTGTAGTTTTTATGAGGTTTTTGTTTGAATCTGATTTGATCTCACAATAAATATTGTAAGCTGGATCTGGGTGAATCCTGCAAACAATTTTAGAGAATATTAACTTGTATTTTTAAACAAACTTTCACTGTGTTTGTGCCTATATCCCATTTCCCTGAATATTCTACTTGTGGTCCATGGCAGAAATGTCTACAGAAACTATACATTTTAAGTGAGTAGTGAATATTCTGAATATTCAGCAACTTATGAGTTTGTTTGATTATGCTCACTAGGAACCTGATTCTAATAGTTCTATTCTGTAAGTTTTTAAGCAAATAATGCAGAATATTCAGAGAGTGAAATTTGAACTCATAAACACACATAATTGTGCTAGAAACCTGATTCTAATTGTTCCAGTAATCTAGCCAGGGAACAGAAATATACTCCTATAACCAATCCAAATTAATCAAGACAATTCAAATTTCAAATGCTGACTCTTCACAACAAATGGTTTACAATCTACAATACAAGGAATATTTAAAGAAAATAGTGAATCATTTAGAAAAAATTAATAAATTAATACATCAAAATCCTCTGATAATTTCTGATCAGAAAGAGGCAAGAATTGTAAAATATTTTTTCTATTTATCTAAAAAGCTTGCTCTAAGATAAATTTGCATATCTTTGAAATAATAATGCATCTGTACATTTTTTAAATGATTCTCCAGGATTTCATTTTTGCTCAGAATGCTCTTCTATTTACAGAATGATTTCACCCTGAGTTATCAGGCAGTATTTTATTAGACAGAGATAAATGTCATAGTATCATAGAGCCTCCTACTGCTATTGTTAAATGAGAGTTTGAAGAATCCCAGCAAACCTTTAGTGGGGAAGGGTGACAAGTCCCACCAACAGAAGTAATGATAGACTGCGATAGGAAAAAGATGCAACCAGCAACAGTTTAGGATACTATGTAAGGGGAAAAGTTCAGAACAAGAATGGATGACTAACTAAATAACTTTTAACCTGTAGTGGTCCCTCACTATCAATGGGGAAGGAGGTCACTCCATCTCCCTCCATCAAGCAACAGTATTCTGACTTGGGCCCCACTGGTCAGGGCCGAGCAAAAAGCAAACTATAGCTTGCAGTCTCCTGGCTGGGGCAAACAGTTAAATCTGGGGCTCTGGCCTGATCCTCGGGCAGAGCAACAAGCAGTCTTAGTGCTGAGCCTCCTGACTAGGGCTGACAGCAATCAACAGTCTGGGCTCTGGCCCTCTGGGTTTAGCCTTAGCCAGGAGACTCTAGGCTTATATTTACAGTACAGACCTTACAGCAGCACAGCTATTCCAGCTGGAGAGAGCTCTCCCACTGGCATAATTAAACCACCCCCAATGAATGGCAGCAGTTATGTTGGCAGAAGACGCTCTCCTGCCGACATAGCGCTGTCCACACCAGCGCTTTTGTCAATCAACTTATGTCAGTCAGGGGTGTATGTGTTTTTTTCATACCCCTGACCGACAAAAGGCAGACAGCAATCTACAATCTAGGGCTCTGGCCCTCTGGATGGGGCAGAGAAATAAACAGTCTTTAGACTCGAGCCTCCTGGCTAAGGAAGACAGCAGTCAACAGTCTGGAGCCCACAACCAACAATCAGGGTACAGGCTTTCGGACCAAGGGTGAGTGTGGAGTAGCAGCAAAGGGGATAGGGAGACCTGGGCCCAGCTTACTCCACCAGATCCCGGCCCAGGGCCCTATTACTGGTGGGTGGTCCTGCCACTGTGTCAGCGGGAAAACTGAAATCTGCTGCCTGGTTTCTCAGCAGCACAACCTGACCGAAGTCTTGTTACCCTGGTCTACTTCCTACCTCACTTAGTCAGTGTTGCTCCATCGAGCTGGGGCTCTGTTTCATCGCCTCACCGTTGGGCAGTGGCAACTTCAGCCACTCTTTGGGGTCCTCTGTCTCTTCACTCAGTAGGGCACTGGTCTGCTTGGCTGCTGGTCCAGGGTCCCACAGAAGGCTCAGCTCTCTAGAAGAGACGTCCATCTCCTTCTGTGGTGCAGCCACCACTGAGCTGCAGGACATTCTCTTTACACTTGCTGCCCTGCCCTGGTACTTCTGGTGAGGGTTTGGCTCCACCCATCAGCGGGAGGGTAGTCATCCCTCGCTCTCAAGTTCAGAGGGAGGCCACTCTGCCTCACTACAACCCCTAAAAGGCCCTATTCCCACTTTTTTGCAGTCATTTACCTCTGGCAGATTATTGGCTCACTTTTGGCTGGGTGGAAAGAAAATATCAGAAAAGTAAATAAATGTTTCCTTTTCATTAGAAAGTTTACCACTTACAACTAACTATTAGGAAACTATTTCTCACATTTTACACAGAACTATCTCTAATAAAATAAATCTTTAAAACTGACCACTCCTATACATTCATGCATCACCTCTGACAGCTACCAGTACATCATATATTATTTGTATCTGATTGGCTTTGCATGTGTCTGAAAGATCATAAACAACTTGTACCAGGGAACCTATCTTATTTAATTGCAAAGAACCAAACACATCAATGGTGATAAATAATAATTAGATCTAGTAGAAACTTTCAAATGCTGATTTGTTTGACAAAAAGGGCACATTTTTCAACCAGCTCTCATAATATTGACAAGTATTGTGAATGTGGGGGCAAACCCAAAAACCTACTTAAAAACTAAAATATGTGTGTGATATTTTTTCCCACGTTGTCTTCCACTCACAATTGCTAAAAAATTCCCCTTCATCCCTGTTCGATGGCAGCCTCAAACTCCCCCTCTGTTTTTCCTTTCTCCATTAGCTACCTCTTCAACATGGAATCATTTCTGGTTTTAATGCCAGGAAGTCTTTACCTCAATCTACTACTTTCCTTTCCCCCTACTCTTCTTTAGTAACTCTTACACCCACTGCAGGACAGACCAGCTCTGTCCTTACTTCACCACTTCACGATGCATCAAACCCAAGGAAAATGGTCAGTCTTGAAGGTGTATAAACTCCTCGGACTGGTGTGCATCATATGAGGTAATCATCTGTTTTGAAATTTTCAGAGAACTGAATTGAATTAATAACGCTGTATGGTGGGGGTGGGAGGTGAGGGGAAATCACAAAAACTGAGAATTTCTTTATAACAACCTTGAAATTCAAAAACAAAGACACAGACTATATAAATGCCAACACAATCAGGTAAATAAAGAATTTCAAAATGTACAGAGGAGGAATTAACCCAAAGAGAATCCCCAAAAGAATGTATTTTATTGTTGTTTTTCTATCTAAATACCATATTGTATGTATGTATTTTAAAAAGCAAACTGTGTCCTTGTAGGACTGTATATTAATTTCCATATCCCAATGTTGATTTGCATAGGATTAATGCAAAGAACTAACCCTTTTTTCCTAAACTGTATGTTTTAAATATTTTGTTTGTCTTGTGGATGGCCAAATTATCCCCAGGTTGCCTGAAATTATCTTCAGCAATTCCCACTGGCCAAGAATGTTTCCAGTAAGATGGAATTTTAATACATAATTGCACAGCATCAAAGTCCCATTAAATTGCATTGTTGGCATGATAAATATGTTCATAAAGGAACCTCCTCTCCCCAACAGAATATCTTAATTTGTGTTGGTGTTCAAAAGAGTGTGAATGGAAACAATGCAGAAAATCATTAGAGAAAAAAGGAAGTTAAAGTGTCCATTTCCCCTGCTTTTGCCAGTATATCTGCTAGTAATTTTGTTTTTCACCCACTGCTAGTCACATGGGGCATGGCATTTCTCAGAATCTCCCCAGAAGCAAGTCATTGTCAGCAGTGACTTATTAGGAACCAGTCAGCACTATAGTGACTGATTTTTCTTTTTCTTAATAAGTGAATTTCACCCCAACTGCCTCATTTGGAAAACTACAATCCTCAGGCACCCAAATTATTCTCCTGTTCTGATTCAACCATATTATTATACTATTCAGTGTAGCCCTGTATGATTGATTAGGCTTGGTAATATCTGTATGAATTGATTTGCAAACAAGGCTTAACTCTGACAGCCTTACTCACGTTATATAGTACCTTATTACACAAGTAGTCCATTAGAAAACTGACTGCCCCAAATAGCTTAGTCTAAAGGAGAGAAATGATTTCCTGTGAAACTAGTTGTGCAGTAAGATACATGTGAATTGGGGTGGCAGAATCAGACACTCAAGCTCTAATGTCCACTGCTCAGGCCTTGAAGGCATGATCCAAAGCTCACTGTAGTAAATGGGAAGACTTCCATTGACTTCAATGGTTCTTGAATCAGTCCCTGTATGAATTGTCTTCCCTTGTGCTTTTAGATAATAAACAGGGAAGGAACTTGATAACTGGTACCAACCTGTTGTTGTACAACACGGTATATGTTTATAGCACTATACTCATGATACATAATTACTAAAATAGAAGTCTTTAACATGGAATGAGCTGGTCTTTTAGAAATTTGAAAACTGTATTTCATCCCCATTGCTGGCTATTTTATTATATTTGAGGAATGTAAGTAATATGCTTGTTTACAAATAGATTTATTTTTGTAAACTAAAACTCTATGCCAAGTAAACAGTGCTTATACCCATTAATAAATACATGCTACAATTTGAGAGCGATTATCCTAAATATATATACCATGTTGGCCTGTTTTGTCAGATCTCACAAATTAAGCAGATTTGGGTGTGGTCAGCGGGGGGGCTGGGAGATTAATGGAAGGCTTGTCTACACAGGGAAGTTTACTGACAGAACTATAGTAGTATAATTATGCCTCTGTAGTTATAACTGTGCAGCTCCCTGTGTGTACAACCTTTTCTGGATTAGTTTGTACTGCTTTCAAAGTGATATTCTGGTCTCTCTCTGGTTTAGCATAAATGTCTCCAAAATTATAACTATAGACTGCAAAATTATAACTATAGACATATCAGTATAGAATATGGTTATGCTAGTAAACGTTGTCTTGTAAACAAGCCCTAACTCTGTGTGTGGCAATAAGTGGTGATTAAATAGGTAGAACTCTTCCTTGAGAGTGGCTGCTGTGCCAGTGACCCACTTTGTGCCCGGGAGCACTGGGTTAACTTCAGAGCTATAAAAGCAAGGTCCTTGTGGAAATTCCTGAAGACTTCATTAGACGATGGCATCTGGTCTCTAGTGTTTTTATCAGGAATACCAACAGTAGACCCACAGACTCATTGCTCTGCTCCAAAGCCTAGCTGACAACTAGAAACTATTCAGCAAAAATACTACAAAAATATCTAATATTTACACTGTAAAGGCATTTTAATACCTGAAACATCAGACAGCTGTTTTTAGTGTCTGGCTCTTCTTTTCTCTACACGGGCTAGAACTTCATTTCCAAACCAATTTTGTTCTCACCTCAGTCTGAAAAGACTAATTATCATTGTATTTGCAGGTGGTGAGGCAGGGGTCAGTTTGTATCCATGTAACAGCCATGATGGAATTGTCTTCACTTTTGTGCTTTTGGCAGGGATACTTCAAGAAATACACTTAAAAATAATCCTTTATTATTGCATTAATGGATAGTGAGCACTACAATTAAAGTTGAGAAGTGTTTTTCAGTTTCTCACATTATCCCCAAAATGTTCCTTTCAAGCTGGTAATTTCCATCTTTGGTTTCAGTCCAAAGATGAATTTTTCCTGCCTTAAATATTAAGGTAAATTGTTCCACTATTTGTGAGGTATGTAAAGATGTCAAAATCCAAGCCCATTTTCCTATTCTAAATTATTTCCTTTCTCTGTCTCCTATAACTCAGATAAAGCTATAGCAATTCAGCTCAAACTTGGCAAAGTAATATTCTTCCTTGAAGAAAAATCAAGCTAAGCTTGAAGCACAATGGCTTAGTGTTTGTTATAAAAGCTTGAAAATCTGAACTCTCCTGAAAAAATATAGATCTGTATTCCTTTGAGTGACTGTGCACGTATACACCTGAAGTGGAATGTATGTGCACTCAATGCACTCAAGTCAGAGGCCTTTGCCACTAGGCTGCCCACTCCTACCTCCAGTCTCGTCATGTTCTGAGCCGAGGACATAAAAAGAGGAGTGTCTGCCACCTCCCTCTCAGTTCCTTCTTGCTTCCAATGGTCAGAGTTGGAGCTTTTCCTTCAGTTAACCAACCTTAAACCTTTAGTATATGTAGTTCTCATAATTAGTTAGCATTAGTAGAGTTAGTGATATTTTTAGGTAGTCAGTCTGGATTTTGTCATGAAAAAATACCCTTAAGCAGTGTGCCACTTGCAGGACTGTTATCCCTGTCATGCAGTGTTATGAGAGTTCAGGTTCAGTTACTTGCAGGGGCGGCTCCAGGCACCAAGCGCATGCCTGGGGCAGCAAGCCGCGGGGGGCGGCCTGCCGGTCGCTGTGAGGGCGGCAGTCAGGCAGCCTTTGGCGGCATGCCTGCGGGAGGTCCGCCGGTCCCGCGGCTTCAGCAGCAATTCGGCAGCGGGTACACCGAAGCCGCGGGACCGGCAGACCTCCCGCAGGCATGCCGCCGAATCTACGTTATCAGCGGACCTCCCGCAGGTGCGCCGCCGAAAGCCTGCCGTGCTTGGGGCAGCAAAATACATAGAGCCACCCCTGGTTACTTGACCACCATAATCCTTACATTCCTTTCAGAGTCACTGCTTTCAAAATACAGTTTGTCATCCTGTGACCCTCATTCTTTGTTCCTAGATTTATTACTTTACATTTGGCACTGACAAATATACACATGAATCTTAACAGAATAATGCAGATATTTCAAGCTTCAAACTACAGATGAAGGTATGTTTTAGAATTAATGGTAATTTTTTAACCTGTTCTGCCTAAGTGAAAGTTTCTTTTTCAGCAGAAACTAACAAATAATGTTCTTCTACAGAGAATACCTAAAACTGAAAATGAGAAGTGGTGACCATTTTGAAAGAGGTCATAAGCCTGTGTCCTCAGTCCCCCTGAGAAAATAGGTATTTTAAAATAGGGCAATTCATTGAGTTCTTCTGAAGATGTAGATTTTATACACTGGCCTTTGTTGGACAGTTAAACTTTCCATTATGAAAATAACCGCAAAAAGGACCATTAATCATAAACACGAATTTTCAAAAGCTATGTGTTGCACTAGATCTACTCAACATGGAGACTATGATGTACAGAGAAATGTGGAATGTAGGATGGAAAGGCAAACTAGGATGTGTGAATCTAGGAAAATAGTATCTTATGCATGTTTTGCTTTGCTCCAGAGTGGCAAAAAGCAGCCACAGCATATTGATGAATTTGGTCATAAATTTCAATTTTTAAAAATGATTTGAGGTTGATACTTCAAATCACTAGAAATGCTGCTAAATAATTGTTTCCTTTAGAGTAAATTCCCACAGAAATCTGTGATTGATTGGTTCCAAGGCCAGAACGGACCATTGTGATCATCTAGTCTGACCTCCTGTATAACACAGGTCCTAAAACTTCACCCAAAATAATTTCTAGAACATACCTTTTAGAAAAACATCCAATCTTGATTTAAAGTTCAGTGATGAAGAATTTACCAAGACCTTTGGTAAGTTGTTCCAATGGTTAATTACTCTAAGTTAAAATGTACACCTGATTCCCAGTCTGAATTTGTCTAGCTGCAACTTCCAGCCATTGGACTGTTATACCTCTCTCTGCTAGATTGAAAAGTCCGTTATTCAATATTTGTTCCCCATGTAGGTACTTGTAGACTGCAATCAAGTTACCCCTTAATCTTCTCTTTAAGATAAATAGATTGAGCTCCTTGAGTCTCACTTGATTTACGGACAATCTAGGTTTGCATACCTCATGGCAGATTAGTGCTAGAACTCCAAGATACTTAAGAAGAAATAAATTTGCCTAATATACATGTGCTAAACTTAACTATATTTAATGAGACTCTTGGATGTAATGAATTCTTAAAGTAGATTTCTTTTTCAATTCCATTTTGATATGAAGATAAAAGCAACTTAAATAGCATAAGAATTTATTCTAATTCTTATTTGTTTTGGCATTCTGTGTATGTTCACATTTTATTAATTGGATAAGAAAACTGCATCTACTTCCCCTTCAAAAAGAGAAAAATCAATTATAATTTCCATTTTTAGTATAACAGTTAAAAGCTGGAAAAAAAATCAATAACATTGCTCTACAGCCAAAATGCTTCTGAAATAAATGTAGTCAAACTTTACTAAT
>QXTE01000221.1:1685893-1715234 GCA_003942145.1 Platysternon megacephalum | reverse complement strand
CACATTTTATCTCTGAAGCAGACGACTTCTCAAAAATTGTAGACCAGTGTAATGGGCCAAAACCAGACCCCTCCCCCATACACCTCCCCCTCCCCCCACACCCAGTTTTTATTCTGTTCTTTTCTCAGGCAAAACTCCTATTAGGGTCAATCAGCTAAGATTTAAAAAGAGTTTGTGCAGTTACATTAGGGTGACCAGACATCCTGATATTAGTGGCTTTGTCTTATGTATGCAACTATTACAGCTCCCCTCCCCCGAAAAAAAGTGTCCCAATTTTTCACACTTGCTATCTGATTCCCCGCCCCCAGTGACATTAGCCAACACAGGCTGATTAGGTAACCTGGGAATTAGAGCCATGGACAGCAAAATGATTTTGTTTGGTTCTAGTAACTTAAGTAAAGCAATCCCTTTGAAATTCACTGCAACTGAGACCTATTTCTCCTCTGCCATGAGACACTGAGGTGTTTAGTCACTAGCTTCAGTGGAACCAGATTCATTACCTGAATATTTTTGGTGTCTCTTTAAAAAAAAAAAGAAAAGATGGTAGGGTAGAGGAAAGGATATTGTCGGGAAGGAAGCTAGTCAGGTTTTTTTAAACTTGCCATATCTAATAAAAATATATAATCTTTTAGCCCCCAGTAGAGGTTTTGCTTGAGTAAGGACTGAAGCAATATTGTGTAACATTCTCAAAATAATGGGGAACAATTTTTCAATATATGAGGTTTGTGTTGTTCATGGTGGAGAAAGAGATGAGATCTGTTGCAGTGAATGCAGCTCTTTATTGAGACATTGGCCATGAAGAAATGCCTATAATGATCCCAGATTAGCTACACACCTTAGGCAAAATTTAAGCAGTCATGAAAGGGATTGCTGACTGCAATACACAATACAACAAGCACTAGGAAGAAGCTCATGATTACTACTTCACTGAGCAATTGACTGACAAAGTTGACATTGTGACATGCCTCCTAGAAGTATAGTTTGATGGATGGTATTTCTTGGAATGATTAAGTTTGTTAAGGATATGCATGAGCAGCAGTTTCTAGGTAAGCAGAGGGGGAAAAAAACAACTATATTTCCCCCCTCAAGTGCAATTCAGTCTGATATGAATCCAGCCAATAATGTCCACAACAACGGGGTAGAGATTAGGTTATTCTAGACCATGTTAGGTATGGAGGAGGTAGAGGTGGTATATATGGTTTTTTGTTTTTTTTTTTTTTGCAGGTGACTCAAGGTAAGAGCTGGTTGAAATACTTGTGAATAACTTATCTTACAAACTCAGCCCTTTTTTCTGTTTTCAAATTATCTGCAAATAGGGCATTTTTTTCAAATTTGACGTTATTATTCAAATAATAAACTATGAGCAAACTGTAGCCTATGGTTCATTCAAAAACAGGTCACTCTGAATAGTTGACGTTCCTTATCTATTCTCTGGTCACCTAATACACAAGGAGTAAAATCTTGGTCCTACTGAAGTCAATGGCAAATTTCCATAGTATTGTTTCTGGTTGGATGACCTAATATTTATTAACAGGAGGGGTTTTTTACTGTTTGCAAATAGTCTGTAATTTCAATCTACTGGAAAACTAATAAAAACATCTTTACAAAATGGTCACCAGAATACTCAGACACAAATATTTATTTCCATCTGTATTTGTGATGCCTTTGCTTTCTGTGAAAATTCTGGTGGAGGGGATGAGACAGAAGTCTCCCTCATTTGAAAGTTTATAATTATATATTTTAAAGCAATAAATTGTAAATTGCTAGGTTTTAGTTGCAAGAGTAGGCAACTAATTTTACTGTGTTCACCCAGTTTTACTCCAGATACACCTCACCACAGAATTGGTATAGGGACAAATGGGGATTTATTTTGTAACAGTTCATATGTAATTTGAAATAATAATTACATCTTTAACTACTTATATGGTCCCCATCTCTGTAGTACCAGAGTGCCTTCCAAGTATTTAAAAATAGGAATAATAGCTATCTGTCTCTTGCTTTCTGTTTTCCCTGCCTGTAAGAGAAATAGGATGATTGGTTTATAGGTTGTTTGCTTGCTTGCTCGTGTTTGTGAGAGTGGGTGAGTGTGTTGGTACGAAGACTGTTGAGGAAATGAGTCTTACATTTATTTCTGAGTGGTCAGTTCCATGGTGGTCATTAACTCTTGTATGAGTGAGTTCCGTAGTCTAGGTCCAGCTCCTGTGAAACTTTTGTGTCTCGTACTCACAAGCCTTCTCCTATTGGCTCACAGTATCAAAGTTTCAGTGGAAATAGCCACCATAGAACGTCATGGTTGCAGAGGAAGAGGCATTCTCTCAGGTATTTAGGGACAGCCTCTCAGGTTTTGAATATTGGGACACAGACTTGAACAGGATGCTATAATCAGTGGGGAGCTAATGCAGAGAATTAAACATGTGGATGATGTTTTTGCAGTGACTTTGTTGTTAGACAGCAAGAACATGCTGCATTTTGTACTACTGGGAACTTTTTTAGGGCTTTTCTAGATCTCATAGGTTGCAATAATCAAATCTGAAAGTCATTTGTGCATTGATCTCTATGATTAGGTTTGTGTCTGATAGGCTTGGTCACAAATTTTTGGATAATCACAGCTGAAAATAGATTTTTTTTTTTGCTGCCATAGCTATTTTAGTTTTCAAGTACCACTGAAGCCTGACTGGCAATTGGAGGGAAAATGCCAACTGATTTTGAGGTATGTTAGAAGCACTTTCTTCTTATTGACATTACCTTAGTCTTGCCTGGATTCAGCCAGTCCCTCTTCATCCAGGTCTTGCTTTGGAGTAGGCATTGAGAAGGCTGGGGAGATAATGCTGAGTACGTTTGATGTACAGGGATTGTAGGTCCAGATGTCATCCTTGCACTGCTGGCACTTACACCTGAATTTTCTTACTGGCTTTTCCAACTGCTTTATGAAGTTGCTGAATAATATGATGGAGAACACGGACTTTGTGGAACTCTAAGTGAACGATTTGGAAATGGAGATGTTATCTATAATGTTTCTATGAGTTTCAGCTGATATTAAGGAACAGAGAGACAGGGTGGATGTGGTGATGTCTTACTGGACATTTCAATCATTTCAGGCCACTTCCATTCAATCTGCAACTTCTTGGAAAAGACCAGAGATAGTTTGTAAACAGTAATAGTCTTGTTGCTATTGCCAAACAAAGGCATGGGGAGGAGGAGAGAGAGGAACCCTCAGTTTTATCCATACCAACTAAGTATTTAATCCAATAAACAACCTGAAATAATGTATTATTGTTGTAACTGCGTTTGGTCCCAGGATATTAGAGCTCCTCCATGTTCTAGTTGCTTTAACTCTGATTCTATGGCAACATCTGAAATGTGGCCAAAGACCCAGTTGTACAACCCCTTGTTCATTATAACTTAGAGATGCTGGTGGACAGGCCACAGACATTTGTAATGAGTTACTCAGGTCAAAACCCAAGTCTGTTGTTACTCTAATAATTCTATGAAGGTTTTTTTAAACAAAAAAGGGCTGCCCCTCACTGGTATATAAGGAGTTAAAGCAACCCTGGGGAGGCTGCGCGGGAGGAAGCCAATAAGGAAAAGGCTTGTAGTGCCAGCCAATTAGGGGAAGGTTTATTGGAGGAGCCAATCAGGGCCAGGCTGGCCCATATAAGAAGGGGGTGCTGAGCAAAGCAGAGGCAGTATCACCCTGGAGTTTGAGGAGGGAGTAGTGGCTGCCCTGAAGGAGGGAGAAGAGAGAGCACCACGGTCCGAGTACTGCTGGGTGGGGCCAGAAGTGTATGAGTCAGCTCCCAGCTGACTGCTACCAGACTGAGTCCTTGATACAAGGGCAGAGAAGGCACTAGAGCTGCAGGGAAGTGGCCCAGGGAAACAGACAGCTGAGATTGGAGGTGACCCAGTTGCTACTGGTGCAGGTGGCTAGACCCTGTACTGCAGCCTGCCACTGCTGCCCCCCCCCCCTCCGGAAGGTGGGGGGGTGCGAACCAAGTGGGGCACAGCTGGAGGGCTGTGTCTAGAAGAGGACACCGCAGTCCTGAGAGCGAGAAAAATGGAGTCTGAGGCCTTCTTTGTGGAGAGATCTGGGGCCTTCCTGAACTGGACTCCAAAGTCGGTGCCCCTGTGGAAAGGGGCCAACAAGCAGCAAGGGCAGCTTCAGATCCCGCTACAGCAGGTGCTCACAGCCCTGCAGAGACAATGGGAGGCAAAGGAGTACCTGAAGACCTGAATGTCTGGACTAGCAAAGCAGCAGCTGTACCTGTTTAAGTCACTGCGGGGGGGAGGTCTGCAACAATCACAGGAAGCAAGAGGGGAATTCAGGCCCCAGGACCAGGAGGCCGGGAGAATGTTTTGCCTGTAGGTGGCAGAAACACTTTTAGAGAGAGTGCCCCTATGGGAGCGAGGAACAGAGGCCTCATATGGAGAACAGGAAAGCAAAAGAGTCCAAGAGAGACCCCCTTTTGAGGAGAACAGGGAGGCACCGGGCATGTTGGACCTGTGGGCAACAGGGACACGTGCAGAGGCAGTGACCTCTGGGTTGTAGAGGTAAGGTTAACCCAGAGGAAGAGGCCAAGCAAAAGGAGAAGGACGATGAGAAGGCCATGGCCAAGAGGAGACAAGGGACGTGCTTCCAGTGCCATGAGAAGGACCATATAAAAAGGCATTGCCCCCAGAGGAGAAGGGGGGGATGCCTGAGTGCTGGGCTCGGTCAGAGACTGCTCAGAGCGAGGGGGCAGTGAGGACCGAGGCCCTGATAGACAGCCATCTCCCACACCCAGTAGGGGGAGGTAGGGAGGTGATGGGTAAGATGAGTGGGGCAGAGAGGACCCAGAGAAACAGGGGGACCCACGTGGGAATAGGACAAGCTATGGTGGGGTCCCAAACCCTGGAAGAGGGAGATAGGCTGCTCCTTTTGGTGGAGAGCCTGAGGCAGGAGAGAGACACCCTGTGGGCCCAGCTGCGAGGGAAGCTGGGAAGATAGGGGAAAAAACCTCCCCCTCCCCTTGGGTGTGTGGTCTTAAGGGGGAGGGTGTGTGATGGGGTGGCTCCCCCTAACTGGTATATATGGGGTTAAAGCAACCCTGGGGAGGCTGCGCGGGAGGCAGCCAATAAGGAAAAGGATTGTAGTGCCAGCCAATTAGGGGAAGGTTTATTGGAGGAGCCAATCAGGGCCAGGCTGGCCCATATAAGAAGGGGCTGCTGAGCAAAGCAGAGGTGGTCACTCGAGGAGGGAGTAGTGGCTGCCCTGAAGGAGGGAGAAGAGACAGCACCATGGTCTGAATAGTGCTGGGCGGGGTCAGGGGAGCATGAGTGAGCTCCCAGCTGACTGTGGCCCTGATAGAAGGGCGGAGAAGGTGATAGGGCTGTAGGGAAGTGGCCCAAGGAAACAGACGGCAGGGGCTGGAGGTGACACAGCGCATGACTGCCGGTTCTCCCCCCTCCCCCTTTGGCCCCAGTTGCCACTGACACAGGTGGCTAGACCCTGGACTGCAGCCTGCCACTGAGGCAAGTGGCTGGACAGAGGACTGCCGGACCCCCCGAGTGGGGCACAGCCGGAGGGCTGTGTCCAGCAAACGACACCATGGTCCTGAGAATGACACGGGTCCCTATGGCAGAAGCGAGCTAATTCCCAGGACAGCCAGCAGGAGGTGCCGTGGTGTTGAGTGACGTGCCCATTACAGATTAATAAAAGGTAATTAAGCAACTTCTGTGAATCAAGGAAGATAAATATATAGAACAGTTGTGAGATTATTAAAAATATAAATATATTTGCATATTATATTTGTGCTTTACTAGTGCCTAGAACACCATTTAGGCACATGTGAAGTCTAGACTCAATCAGGGAATGAGTCTGTGAATTTATAGTGCTTTAATAACAAATATGCTGCCCTCACTGGGCACTTATGTTGTACAGGCCAGTATCCATTCAGAAAATGGTGGTAAAGCTCTGAATGAGTGTTTAAATTTAGTATCATGTTGGCAGAAATTTCTGAAGTTCAGTCAGGTTTCACTCACTAATACTTGCTTACTGCCCAGCTGAGAGGTACAGTGAAAATAAAGATTTTTCTTCCCCTTCCCTCTGCTTGCATCCAAAGTAACTTTACAGACTTGTCAAATGGAAATAGAAATTACCACTTATCATTACTTTATCAAGTCCAACTGACAAGGCTAGACAGAAACACAGTATAACTGAAGCTGGCCACTGTAAATTGAATACTTTAACACTCTGAGACAATTATTATGTACATCTTACTAGAAAAATGTTTTGTACAAGGTTTTTTTGTTTCAGGGTTTTTGTTTGTTGCGTGCTCGTTAGCCTGATGCCAGGCGGGCACTGTATTCTCTGAAATATGTTTTCAGCTAGGAAATAATGTGTAGACAAAAACTCAAAAGAAAATTGAAACTATTTTTCTTCTTTGCTCTGACTTAGTCTGGCATGCTTTTATAAGAATTAAAAGAGAATATTGTGCGTAGTCTACTTTTATGATCTCTTAGCTGCTATAGCAGGTTGCTTCCTAAAATGTTTTGCAGACAACCTTCGCTGCACTTAACTTTTCCTGTGCCATTATCCATCAGAAAGGGCAGTTTTACAAGGCAGTTGATAAGTCTAGAAGGTGTAAAACCTGGTAGCTGGCCAATGTACTGCCACTGGTTTCCCTTAATATGTATAAAATGTTGTTGTTGTTATAACCACAGAGTCAAACAAATTGCAGCTTTTATGAATTGACTTTTGCTATAAACTGACTGAAATGGTGCCTGCACTGCCCCCCTTTCTCATCATTTTAGAAACTCATTTTCTTTCAGTGCTTTTCTACAGAGCTTTGTTATGTCTCTTAGAGATACTAACGGTCATAGTTTTGAAGTTGCACATCTTCAAAGATTTTATTACACATGGAGATTTTATTAATGATCATTTTTACCTCATTAATATTTGTATGAAATACGATCCTATAGTCAGGAAATTCAGGAGAATGAAACACAGACATAGGGATGGATTTTAAAGCAGAAGTTAACTTGTAACTTTAAGTGGGGAGGATTAACTTCCTTCTCCCTGGCCCCCAAAATACCAAGCATGTATTAGGACCCTATATACAGGTCTGTCGCATCTTAGGCGCATTTAACATGTGCGATTTCGGCTTTACGCGGTCGGCAAAAACAAGAAAAAAACAAAACAAAAAAGAGAAAAATAACAATTTAAATACTGTTCCTGTAGTGCGGGCGATTCTGCCCGCCGTTACACTCAATGTAATTTTGACTATATGCGGTTTTCGCTTTACGCGCTGACCGTGGAACGTAACCCCAGCGTAAGATGAGACAGACCTGTAGTGTTAAATATCCTCCATGCCAAATAACTAATATTCAGAATTGGCCCCATTCAGCCTAACCCCCAGTTCAATTCAGAATCCTCTTCCTTACCCTCCCCATACCTGTCAGACGATAAAGGGTACACGTGAAAGGTAAGTCAGCCTGCAAAGTTTTAAGACTCCCCTTTTTCCTCCAGGCCTAATAGAGGCCACTGATTATCTCCCAGGTCTCATCATAGCTCTGGGAGCAGCCTCTTTTGATTCTCTCACCTACACTAGACACCAGAACAGTGAGTTCTGATATTACAGACTCCACTTACAAACATACAGCTTCTTAAATTCCTGTCCTTACTCCTTATTAACCTAGAAACAGGCCTACAGAATGCTGTGAGGAAGGTGGGGAAAAAACCACCAGGCACCTTCATCAGTTTTGCCCTGAGGGAAAAATTCCTTCTTGATTCTCAAGACTAGTACTGTAATTGGTCAGAACTGCAGCATCCTGGAAACACACTTCAAAGTATACGTCCATTACAGGGCAGAGAGAGTGGGATATCAACCACGGCAGAATGATTGTTGGATGCTCTGAGGGCTTCAGATACAGCAAGGAGGGGACTACAAGAAACAATCAACCCTTCCCTTTCCCCTCCATATACTAGCCAATGGCAGCAGGGAAAGGCAGTGGAAACTCTCCTCTTATCCCTGCCTACCTTGGCATGATTTCCATGTGCATATGGGGAGGGGAGCAGGAGGAAGGCTCCTGTGCAGCTGAGTGAGCTGACTGAACTCCCTCCTCCTTTCAGAACCTCTGAGAGACATTTTTCTATTTTAAATTGCTAAAAAGGTTTGTGGACACCATTTTTTAGAATTAATGTTTTCCTTGTCAAGTGGGTATGCAGGAAAATCCCACCCTGTCTCTGCAACTGTTGAGTCTTTTAGGCCAGCTAACTTGATTTCAAAAGATTCTGTTATAAACAAACTCCTTGATTCTCAATCCTCATTCAAACATAGGAAATAAACGTGTTTAGAATGAATGGTTAACTCATGGTATTAAGTATCTAGGGAGTTTAGGTAAGGATGTGATGTCTGTGAATGAAAGCACCCCCTATATTCATAACCTACACATTATTGTAATAATCTTTGTGCAAAATATGCCTTGTGAGGTATCATTTAAAACAAATTACACAAGAATATTCATGATCAGTGTTATGTATGTACAAAATGCACATTGAGTTATGAACAAAAGCTGAAATTATGACTACAATATTTTCACCAGACAAGTCTGGGGAGGGGGTAAACCGATTTCTCAAAGACAAAGGACAAGCTGATGTCTCTAGCCAGGTGTCCTCAAAGTTGATTGGCAATCACCTGGCAAGTGGCCTTTTTGGGCAGCGAAGTGGGGGCAGGAACAGATCGATCTGCATTTTAGCAAACAGCATAGAACCTCTTTCACCATGAGACTCCATGTCTCTGTCCTCACAGCTGGAATGAACTTTACCTAGGGGTAACCCTCAGGGAAATGCATTTTAAAGGGTGACTGAACTATAAAAGTGAGGAAAAAACACCTCAAAAGTGTGTGCTCACGCTCTCACCCACCTTAGAGAACAAAGGAACCAGCCCCTTGAATCTAGGGACAGATCCTGAGCTGAGAATTTGGTCAGCCATGTTGCTGGGAACCTGTGGTAAGAATTTTATCTTGAATCAAGTCTAGCTTGTTAAGTTTTAGCTACTATGAAGCATTTTGTCTTTTCCTTGTAACCATTTCTGACTTTAATACTTTATAATTGTATTTTATTTTTAATCTAAACTAATCCAATGCTGTATTTAAACCAAACTCTATGGTAATTCCAGTTAAAAGTAGCAAACTGTTGAATATAGACCTTTTACAGGGGAAATGGACCTTTATATCTGAACTGTCCAGGAGAGGGCTGGAAAGTGTAAAACACAGATTTTGGGAAAATTTGGGACTGGGGATGTGTTGGGGTCACCCTGTGAGGCTGTTGTAGACCCGTATGTGGCTGGTGTTACTGACAAGCTGCTGGGGTCACAGTTGCTGGGCCGGGCTTCAGCTATACACAGACGCTCAGGGTTTGACCTGCATGCTGGTTAGCTGTTTGTGAGCGGCCCATGTTGGGACCTAAAATAGAAAAGCATTGTGAGGCACCCAAGGTTGCAGAACAGGTGGTGACACAACCCTTTACTCGGCTAGATTGCATTTGCAATGTGAGGTCATAATCCCTTAAAGATCTTCTGACCATATGTGATATGCCCACTAAAGTCTTATGAAAATATCTAGGGTCAAATGTTTTGCTCAACTAGCAAAAGGGAGAAAAACACACTCACCAACTGGGTATCTGGCCCATGAAGTTTCCTCTTATCTACACAGATGACTGTTGTAATACAAATTTAACTTAATTATAAGATCAACTGTAAAAAGTGAGTGAAAGTGTCACAATAACCTGTAATATTAACTGTTGATGGGAAAAGTTGCAAAAGGAGACAGTCTGAATTAGTGCAAAGAAAAGGGGCTTACAGAATATAACTCAAGGATTGTTAAGATCATGCTTAGTAAACAAGACAAGTCTGGAACTACATATCAATGAACCAAAATTAGTGTGTTAGAAACTAGGCCTGATTCATGGACAAAATCCTGGTAGAATGGGTTATTCTGTCCACCACTCCCTTTTTGATTCCTCAAAGAAAGAGTTTTGGTGGAAAAAAATTAGCTACCGGAGCCAGCTTCACCATCATGGCTGTCACCCCACCATCTCCTGGGACCCCAGACCTCCTTCATCTTAATCCTGAGAGATGTCCTGATCGTAATGGAACAGAGAAAAAGAGACCCAGATGACACTGCTACCTCTACAAGCTCCAGCTAGAAAAGGGCAGTTATCATCTAAGAGACTGTCAAACAATGAGGTTTTTCCTTCTTAAAAACTCCCTTCAGCTAAAAGGAAAGGGAACAAGGGATGTTAAAATGAAAGTCTTTTATTTAATACTTTACATGCCAAATTCCTTAACAGTTTTTCCTTCTCTTCTGCATCTTCAATAAAAAGTTTAAAGGATTTTAATGATGTTTGTCATGGTACTAAGCAGGCCAAGGTCTATGTATACCAAATCCCAGACCCTGTTTAACACTATTTAATGTTGGAGAATGACTGGGCTAACATCTTTGACTCTTTGGGCCCTTTGTTCCATTTAAATTAATACAACAGGACATTTTGGCTGTTAGAGATTAAACCACTTGAAAACAAATTCATAGACTTTTCCAAGTCTTATGAATTCAATAAAGTTCTCAAAACAAAACTATAATCTTTTTTTGTTCCTCACTATAGAACAGTTTGATATTGACAAAGTTTCCAAAAGCACTGGATAAACTACTTTGTATATATGAGATCACTGAAATGCAGCCACATCTGAAATGACAGGATCATAACTGATTGGTGCTCAACACTTTGCATACTAATCATAGAAAAAAGATACGAGGGAAGAATCTTACTGCTGTGAAAATTGCTATGAAATGTCTAGTGCACATGAAAAGCAGACAGGACCTCTGTTTCCAAAGTCTTATCTTAAAGTCCCCTTACTCCTGCCCTCCCCACGCCCACATTAATACTGTAGAACTCAATTAATCTATCACAGAAGGTTGAAAAAAGTATTCAATCCTGACAAAATTTTGAAAGATTTGGGGGAGTCTTGATATCTCAAATTCTCTGCTTCGACAAAAAAACTACACCAGTTCATCAGCCAAATACTCAATTGCTGTCAATGGAACTATGTTGATTTACAACAGTTGAAGATTTTGTCCTAGATTTTCTTTTGTTAATAAATAGGGCTATATTTAACACAGGAAACTGCTACTGATATTTCACTGTTCTATGAAAACTGGTGCAAAGTGTGCAGGCAACATGCAGAATGCATCTTGTTATATTTGTACTTTTTATCTTTCCCTTTTCTACTGTACAAGGCTCACATACATTTTTACTAAGTTATGTATATGAACTATCCAATAATTCCTGACTATCATGGTATGTTACAATTGGTGTTCTTGCCTATCTCCTCCTTCAGTGTCTCTACCAAGGCATTTTGGATTTCAGTTATATCACATAAAAATAACAAAGGCAAAATTTACTTTGAGCTTATATTTAATTATATTTGAATCAATAAGTTTAACAGAATGTATTAAAATTTTGACTAAGAAATTGACATTCTGTTAACCTCAACTAGTGAACCTATTATTCAACATTGTAAAGACGCAGGCAATGCGACTGCAAAATTGATCAATGATCTTATCACCTATTTTAGATTTATACATACAAAAGACATGCATTTAAACACAATGAGAGATTTCTGAACATTTGGAATACAGTAACTGACTTTGAATTAATTAGTATTAAACAGAAGACTTTCATAATGTAGGATTGATTACTACAACCCCATTTTACATCAGCTGAGATTTTATTTTATTAATGCTTTATATTAGATATCTCTTTTTATGCCTATTATGTCATTTTGTATTATCTTTTAAAATCAGTAAGGATGTTAAATGAAAATGAAGTCTGCACCATAAAGTCTGCAAAAACTGTGACAGTTAAATGTAGATCATGAATCCTTGCATCTCTGCTTCCCCTGGTTAACTTGCATGGTACAAACAGACCAGATAGGTAATCCCTCTCCTTTAATGCACACATTCTTGTAGTAAAAGCACACTATTTAAACTGACCAATCATAAACAGCAACTAAATGGACACACAGTCAATAAACTAGATTTCCCCAAAAGCCATGGGCCTAAGCCTTAAGGACAAAGCCTAACCTACACTCTCCTCTTCAAAGCACAAGACCCTCCAGTGATTGACTGTGCTTTGATTAAAGAGCACTCCAAACTGCAAAACTTCCAGGATGGGAAACAACTTTTCTGGGACCATTAGCTGTACTATTGCAAGATAAGGTTAAATTTAACAATAGTGTATCTTCTCTTGGCTATTCACCAGCTGCTGTGAGGTGATACAGCCACTGGACAGTGTGTATTTTAAGACTCTAGAGTCTGAACAGAGACCAGGCACTATCCCTATTTCAAGGCATTTTAGCATATTCTGAGGTTGAAGATCTTCTATCACCCCATCCTGAGAGTTGGAGCTGCATGGCCCACTGCCCAGTCCCTGAAACCAGTGCTGACTCAGACTACGCCCAGAGCTAATACATTCTTTCCCAGAACTCTACCCAAAGGTGTGAGCCTTTTGGTTTATCTATTCAAGGGGGCATGTGAGAGGTGAAACACATAAAATGGATACTTTGCACAGGAGTTTACAGCACTATTTTCCCTTGTTGCTTTTCTGTCCCAACAACCTGAACCTGATATGCTCTGACTCAAGAGTCATGACAACATCCCAGTTTTGGTTTTATTTTCAGTCTCTCATAATCTGGTTCAGACAGAATATTAACCTGAAAAAAACAAAAAAACAAAAAACAAAACAAGGAGTCCAGTGGCACCTTAAAGACTAACAGATTTATTTGGGCATAAGCTTTCGTGGGTAAAAAACCTCACTTCTTCAGATGCATGGAGTGAAAATTACAGATGCAGGCATTATATAATGACACACAAAGAGAAAGGAGTTACCTCATAAGTGGAGAACCAGTGTTGACAGGGCCAATTCGATCAGGGTGCATGGAGTCCACTCCAATAATAGATGAGGCGGTGTCAATTCCAGGAGAGGCAAAGCTGCTTTTGTAATGAGCCAGACACTCCCAGTCCCTATTCAAGCCCAAATTAATGGTGTTAAATTTGCAAATGAATTTTAGTTCTGCTGTTTCTCTTTGAAGTCTGTTTCTGAAGTTTTTTTGTTCAAGAATAGTTACTTTTAAATCTGTTATAGAATGTCCAGGGAGATTGAAGTGTTCACCTACTGGGTTTTGTATGTTTCCATTCCAGATATCCGATTTGTCTCTATTTATTCTTTTACGTAGGGACTGTCCGGTTTGGCCAATGTACATAGCAGAGGGGCATTGCTGGCACATGATGGCATATATAACATTAGTAGACGTGCAGGTGAATGAGCCCTTGATGGTGTGGCTGATGTGGTTGGGTCTTCTGATGGTGTTTCTAGAGTAGATATGGGGACAGAGTAGGCAACGAGGTTTGCTACAGGGATTGGTTCCTGAGTTGGTGTTTCTGTGATGTGTGTTGTGTAGTTGCTGGTGAGTATTGGCTTCAGGTTTGGGGGTTGTCTGTAAGCGAGGACTGGCCTGCCTCCCAAGGTCTGTGAGAGTGAGGGATCGTTTTCCAGGATAGGTTGTAGATCATTGATAATGCGCTGGAGAGGTTTTAGTTGGGAGTTGTACGTGATGGCCAGTGGTGGTCTGTTATTTTCCTTGTTGGGCCTGTCCTATAGTAGGTGATTTCTGGGTACCCGTCTCGCTCTGTCAATCTGTTTCCTCACTTCCGCAGGTGGGTATTGTAGTTTTAAGAATGCTTGATAAAGATCTTGTAGGTGTTTGTGTCTGAGGGATTGGAGCAAATTCGGTTGTATCTTAGGGCTTGGCTGTAGACAATGGATCGTATGATGTGTCCTGGATGGAAGCTGGAGGCATGTAGGTAAGTATAGCGGTCAGTCGGTTTCCGGTATAGGGTGGTGTTTATGTGACCATCACTTATTTGCACTGTAGTGTCCAGGAAGTGGATCTCTTGTGTGGACTGGTCCAGGCTGAGGTTGCTGGTGGGGTGGAAATTGTTGAAATCCAGGTGGAATTCTTCCAGGGCCTCCTTTCCATGGGTCCATATGATGAAGATGTCGTCAATGTAGTGCAAGTAGAGGAGGGGCACTAGGGGACGAGACCTGAGGAAGCGTGGTTCTAAGTCAGCCATAAAAATGTTGGCATACTGTGGGGACACGTGGGTACCCATAGCAGTGCCACAGACTTGAAGGTATAAGTTGTCCCCAAATCTGAAATGGTTGTGGGTGAGGACAAAGTCACAAAGCTCAGCCACCAGGCATGCTGTGGCCTCATCAGGGATACTGTTCCTGACAGCTTGTATGTAGTCCATCCTCATGTGGAATATTGGTGGAAAGCGCTTCTACATCCATGGTGGCCAGGATGGTGTTTTCAGGAAGATCACCACTGCATTGTAGTTTCCTCAGGAAGTCGGTGGTGTCTCAAAGATAGCTGGGAGTGCTGGTAGCGTAATATTAACCTGAACTCCTGTGTCCAGTTTCAGTGGAATAATCATTCAATTCACTGTGATAGGCAATATCCAGTCCCTCTCATCAGGCTTGTTAGATCTCACGTCTATGAAATACTCCTCAACCAGATTATGTTTAACTGAATAAATTTGACTTTTCTGCATTTGGGATCTGCAACATTTTGCAAAATGATTATTTTCTCCACATTTATGACAGTTTCCCAAAGGCAACACATTGTTTGGGGCCATTCTGTGATCCACACCTTCCGCATGGCCGTCTGTACCCAGTCTTCCCCCTAGCAGTGGTTTTCATAGTGAGTGGTTCCACTCTTTCATTTGATCTATTCTGGCTATATTATTTTCCACTTTAGTACATGGATAACTCCTTCTGGTGAATTCAGCTCTTTGGCTTGTGCTTCCACAGTTTCTGCTGCGCTTCATCTTTGGAGAGCCTTTTCTATCCAACCTATCATAACTATTTGACCAGTCAAAAATCCTGCATGTCTGATATTAAATCCCATCATATAACACTAGATCATTATGGAATATAAATGGAAATTTAAGGTTTGTTGGACTGTGAATTTTCTCATGTGAATTATGGGGGTAAATACCTGTTAAATTACTTAGTGCTCGTTCACTATGGAAACTCACAGCATTCAATAGCCCTCCGTTTCTCATTTCTTGCCTGAGGTGGATCTTTTCTATGGAAAAAAACATTTACTGTACATTTCTCATTCTACCACAAGCAACAGCAACCACTGGAGTTGGGTTGAATCATGTTTATCATTCTAATGCCTTGTTTTCAGTGTGACGGACTCAGGCCAGAAGGATATAAGAGGGTAGTGGAAGGCAGGTACATCAGCCTCAGAATGAGCAGGTCCCTGTTCCCTGGATAGCCAAACAAGGGTTACTCCAGGCCAATCAAGACACCTGACGCCAATTTAACCAGTTAAGGTCATTAGGCTAATGCCGGCACCTGACCTCAATTAACTGACAAAGGGTCAGTTAAGGCTGTTAGGCTTATGGAGACAGCTGGAACCAATTAAGGTCCCACAAATACTGCTTTAAAAGCTCTCCTTTCCAGTTCTCTCGAGAGGAGCCTAGGTGAAAGGAGCTGGAGGAGAGGAAGCATTACTGAACCCTGAGGTAAGGGTGAAGCTTGGAAAAGGGGACCACGGGGAAGTGGCCCAGGGAATCAAAAGCAGCATCAGTAGAGGAGGGAAGCCACCTATAGCTGCTATCATTAGGGTCCCTGGGCTGGAACCCGGAGTAGAGGGTGGGCCCGAGCCCCCCCCCTCCCCCCCCCGATCTCCAGAGATCCCTCAGAGAGGGGAAACAGACTTTGGTGCAGGCAGGAGACCAAACTGTGCCTACGGGGCTCTAAGATGCAACAGAGACTGTGGGTATTCCACCTTCACACCTCCCATACCGGCCTGTGATGAAAATAGCTCAATAAGCTGTAACCTTTGCTGCCATACTGGGAAAGGGAGGTCATATTAAGGGCCTTAGCGAGCTTCTGAGGCCACTGTATTTGCCAGGAAGTGCGGGACCCACCAATACAGGCTCGGAGCTTTGTCATATCAGTTAGTCAGCTTTCTTGAAATTCACCTCTTGGACTGAAAATTTTCCAGAGTTGGTCACCATCTGAAGGTGAATGTTTCTTTCTTTTTAAAAAAAAATTGAAGAGAAGAATGGAAAAAAATGTGGGTTTTTTTTTTTTTTAATTAATGACCAAGAAAGCCTTACATTTGTTTGGTTTTGTTTTTAAAAAATAGATCTACAGTTGAAATGGCTTAGTATAGAAAGTAGCAATTTGGCATTAAAATAATTCTGAAGTGCTTTGAGTATTCTGGTAAAATTGATTTTGATTTAACAGTTATGAACCTTTGAAAATCATATTGCACATGCAATAGGTTTTTCACAGGATTTTCTCACTTAGGGTACCTCTACAATGCACTCTTCTTTCAGTGGCTTGTATAAACAGCAGTGTAGCTAGTGAGGCATGGTTTAGACAAGTAAAGACGTGCCTGAAGGTTGTGGGTATGTTCCAGAGTGCATACACTGCATGGCTCTCTACTCTCCCAAGTCCTGCCCCTCTCTACTCTGCTGATTTTAGCAGTGTAGTGTCCGGTTTCCTCCCCACTACTGGAGTTTTCCCCCAGGAGAAGTCTTAAGCAGTTGGGAAAGACTAGCCTTTCCCCACTGCCTCCCCACTTCCTGACTCTTTCTCTGCTGCAGAGAAAGAATCTGGTAACAGGGAAAGGTTCTGCTGGCTCCCAGCTGCTGAAGTCTTTCTGCCGCTTCAGGGAAAAACTCAGTGGCAGGAGGTTCAGCATTTCCCTGCTGCCCTCCCCCATGCCAGAGTCTTTCGCTATCACGTGAAGATATGCATTGCAGTATGGATGCAGCCTGCTTTTCACAGTAGCATGTAGCTACACATATACTTCACACCGCTGTCAGCGGTGTGTAGTGTAGCTCTAATTTAAGGGTTTGTCAGAGTGAAATAAGGTAAACCAAATTACACCATTCTAATTATGGCTGTGTCCCCAAACAGTGTTTAATGCAGTTTAATCCACTTTTAATTTACACCTTTAGTTAATTTGAATTAATTTTCCTGAGTCCCTGTGTAGACAAGCCCTAAGCTTATAAAGGTACATTGACAGGAAGAGACCTCCAGGGTCACTGAGTCCAGTCTCTCATGGATAATTCCGTTTTTAAAATTATCAAGCTCCATCACAAAATTTAGCTTGTCTGCCCACACTACTTCTATATTCATAGATTCCAAGGCCAGAAGGGACCATTGTGATCATAGAACTTCCCCAAAACATTTTCTAGAGCATAACTTTTAGAATAACAGTGTCAGAGGGGTAGCCGTGTTAGTCTGGATCTGTAAAAGCAGCAAAGAATCCTGTGGCACCTTATAGACTAACAGACGTTTTGCAGCATAAGAATAGCAATAACACCCACTGTTGATTTAAAAATTTCTGTTCCAGAACTTCACTCCCATAATGGTTAGAAACCTTCTCCTAATTTCCAGCCTAACTTTATTTTTGCCCTGTTTATATCCATTTGTTCTTGTTCCTACATTGTTCTTTAGTTTAAATTAGTTCTCACTCTCTGGTGTTTACTCTTCCCCCCCCCCCCCCGATATATTTATAGAGAGCAATCATATACCCTCTCAGCCTCAATTTTGCTAGGCTAAATAAGCCAAGTTATCTTTGTTTCCTTTTGTCAGATAGGTTTTTTGTTTCCATGATCATCTTACTAGCCATTTTCTATATAAATTGAAGTTTGAATTAATCTTTCTTTGAACATGGATGATCAGAGCTGTACATGGTATTCCAAATGAGGTCTTACCACTGTCTTGTATGGTGGCACTAATACTTCCTAGATACTGGAAACACCTCACCTGATACATCCTAGGATCACATTTACTTTTTTATGGCCACATTGTTGGTTTATAGTCATCCTGTGATTGATTAATAATACACCAGACTTGTCTCCTCTGTCGCTTCCAACAGATGAGCTCCCCCCGCCCCAGTTTATAGCAGAAATTCTTGTTGTTAGAGCCTAAATACATGACCTTGCAGTTTGTAATATTCAATTTCATTCTACTTCTATCACTCCAGTCCTCAAGTCATCCAATTGTTCCTGTATAATATTCCAATCCACCTCTGTATTGTCTCCCAACTTTGTGTCATCAGCAGATTTCATTAGTACAATCTTACTTGTGCCAAAGTCACTAATAAAAATCTGTCTCAAGATTGATACTTGAGGAACTCTACTAGACTATGGCTACATTACAGAGCTTACAATGGTGCAGTTGCACTGCAGTAGTTCTGCTAGTGCAGATGCTCTACACTGCCAGGAGAGAGCTCTCCTGTTGACTTAATTACTCCAGCCCCCGCAAGCGGCAGTAGCTACGTTGGCAGGAGAAGCTCTCCCACCAATGTAGCTCTGTCCACACTGGCACTTAGGTCAGTGTAATTTGTCACTTGTGGGTGGTTTTTTCACACCACTGAGTGATATAACTTATGCCAACTTAAGCTGTAGTGTCTGCATAGCCCTAGTAATCTCCCTCCAGCCCGACAGTTCTCCTTTCAGCACAATTCATTGTCATCTCCCCTTTAGTCAGTTCCTTACCCACCTTACAATTTCTGTACTAATCTCCATCGTCTGCATTTTCCCTAATAATTTCCCATGTGGTGCTGTGTCAAGTTTTACTGAAATCCAGATTAGATCTACTACATTTTCCTTGTCTAAGTCAGTTAAATTAATCTTTCTTTGATTAAAATATCTGGCACTATCTACCTTTGGTAAACCCATGTTGCATTTTATCCCAATTTCCATTTACCTCTGTGTCTTCAACTTTTTAAGAATAATTATTCTTAAACCTGGCATATTTGAGTTCACACTCATGAGTCTAAAGTTGCCCAGATCACTTTTCCCACTTCTTAAATATAGTTACTACATTTGCTATTCTCTAGTCATATGGTACCATCCCCAATTTGAGAGATTTATTAAAAATCCTTGCTACCAGAATTGCAATTTCATGTGTTGGTTCTTACAGTATTCTGGGATGGAGATTACCTGTACCCCATAGTTTGAGGACATTCAACTCTGAGCTTTGTTTCCACCTTGGATATGGTAATTTCCATTTCTGTATGTGAAAGAATTGAAAATACAAAGACAGTACACATGTATCCATGGCTGTAAAAAATAATTCTGATCTTATTGTAGCTGGAGGATAATATGTAATTTATATAATTAAAAATCCTATTGTCATGCATATGGAGAAGGTGACAGAGTTAGTACAATCTTAACTCTGGCACTTCCTGATTTGTTTTCAGTACCTAACTATGCCAACTCAGGCTTTATCTTAGAACTTGTTCTTCACAGATGGATCTCTGCACCCCTCTGGAATCCTGTTTGACATCAGTGGGGTTTTTCATGGGTCTACAGGGGCCTTAGTGCCTGTCGTTGTGGGCTGCTGACTGACAGAATTGAGACCTTCGTGTAATTCTAACTCATAGCTTTGGTGGCCAGATGGGACTGTTAGGATAATCTAGTCAGATCTGCATAATAAAGGACTTAGAATTTTACCCAGTAATTCCTGCATTAAACCCCTAACTTTTGGTTGAGCTAGACCATATATTTTAGAAAAACATCCTATCTTGATTTAAAGAATTCATGTGATGGAGAACTTAAAATTTCACTTTGTAGGCTGCTTCAATGATTAATATTAAAAATTATTATTTCCAATCTGAATTTGTCTAGCTTCATCTTCCAGCCATTGGAACTTGTTATGCCTTTCTCTGGGAGGGTCATTTGAGGCATTGCAGCTGTGACAGAATCCAGAGTTAAGTATACCTGCCATGCAGCCAATAAAACGTTCAGGTTGTATATGCTAGCCAGGGGAGGCACAATATGACCCAAAAGTGCAGCGACAGGATTAGGTCAAATTTATAATTTCTCTATGGTCCCCAATCCTGACCTGAAGAGGGGCCATCTTGTAGGCAATTGGCCTGAAGGTCAGCATACTGCCATTGATAGTCTTTGCATGCTCCATAATATGCTTCTTCTGGGTGCGTTAATGGTTGGCCTGGGCAAAGGCCAGGTCTCATATACTCATAGACTTTAAGGTCAGAAGGGACCATTATGATCTTCTTGTCTGACCTCCTGCACAACGCAGGCCACAGAATCTCACCCACCCACTCTTGTAACAAACCCCTGACCTATGTCTGAGCTATTGAAGTCCTCAACTTGTGGTTTAAAGACTTCAAGGTGCAGAGAATCCTCCAGCAAGTGACCTGTGCCCCACGCTGCATGTGAGCAAGACTCACCAGCCAGACATGGTCCATAAAATAGCTGGATGCTCTAGCATCTGTTAGTGCGAGTGGGGTACAACTTGCTTTGGGTGTGGCAGGGAGATAAATCTGGAAGAGGACCTGCAGGTGTGGTTGTTGGAATCTGGTTGTAGACCTTGCCGTCTGGGTCATGTCCAGCTGCGACCCCTCTACTGAGGCTGGATGGGGTGGTTTCCCAGCACCGTAGTAGGTCTGGGCTGGTGGGGGCACCCTGAGGCAAAGTGGCCACTTTCTCCACAATACAGGTCAAGGCGCCTCTTGCTCAGTTTGAACCCAGGACTAAGCAAAGGGTGCACATGGGGGCCTTCAAGACTAGGCTGGGGAATGTAGCAACCTGTTTCCTCTCTAAGTGATGCTCAAGTAGCCGGTTCTTGATCTTAATGCAGAGCTCTACATTGGGTAGTAACTTTTCAGAGGAGTTGACCCAGGCCAACTCATCCTTTATGGTGTCCTTCAATCCCTGATGAAAATGGTATACTTGAGCCACCTCATTCCAGGCTGAATCCATGGCCAGGAGCTGGAAGTGGGCTGTGTAGGTGGAGATGGGTTGTGATCCCTAGGTGAGGAATTGTAGGGCTGCCTCAGTGGCACAGGCTCAGTTGGGTTCATCTAATCAAATGAATTCTTCAAAGCAGCCCAACATTGGGTCCGCCTGTTCCAGGCATTGGTTGATGAACCCCTTTAGCCTTTCTGGCAAGGGGATTTTCAGGCCATGCTCTGGGGTGGCTGCCATGGCTATGTCCAAGGGTCC
This sequence comes from Platysternon megacephalum, assembly GCA_003942145.1. NCBI lineage: Eukaryota > Metazoa > Chordata > Testudines > Platysternidae > Platysternon > Platysternon megacephalum. The sequence goes on along the minus strand of QXTE01000221.1, from coordinate 1,694,135 downwards.
TGGAGGGCTCTGGACCTGAGCTTGGAGGGAGGTGTTCTCCGACTGCAGCTGGGTAATGTGGTTCTGGAGGATGGACTCTGCCTCCAGGGCTACAGCACCCAGATTCTCCATCAAGGCCCTGGGGTCCAGTTGTAATGGAGCCTGAGCAAACTGTCAGGCACTGCCTCTGATAATCAAGCCTAGTGGTTGGAGCATGGATCACAGCTAGGCAGAGGGTTGGGCCTGAGCCAAGGGTGGTCCTAGAATCGAGATCCAGGGACAGGCCAGGGTCAACACTGAGATCAGAGTCTGTACATGAACCATAGCCAGAGTCCAGGTGCAGGCCAGAGGATGAAGCCAGGTGGTCAGAGTTGAAAGATAAGCCAAGTCAGTACTGAACCCAGAGTCCAGATATGTGCCAAAGGTTGAAAACCAGATTGTTGGAGTCTGAGGGTTTAGTGGGGGATCAGGAGGTGGAGGCAAGACTGGAGTGGGTTGGTGATGAGGCTGGAGTGAGGCTAGTGCAGGGCAAGGACAAGGCTCAGGCAAGGCTAGTGCAGGAACAGGCTGCGAGTCACTGGAATCTGATGTTCTGTGAGGAAGCAGGATGGTTCCTGGCTGGGTAGCGCTATTGCTCAGACTGATCTGCAGCTCTGCTGGGATTATGGAGATACCTGAGCTGGGTGTCATTTGACCCACGCGCTGCTCAGTGATAGGTTGCTGCTGCATACCTGAGTGCTGACTTACTGCAGCAGCTAAGTGACCAGCCCTGGTTTGGCTGCGAGTTTGCCGCACGGTTGTGGTCTCCAATGAAATATTGAGCAGTGTAACAGCTCAAGTAAATGCTCTGGGACAAAACAAGGTGATTATGAAAGTTGTGCCTCAAATGTTAATTGCCACAACTACTTCTGCTGATGTTGAATGAGAATTTTCATCATTTGACTAGTGGACTCAAAGATTAGAAACCACAGGAACAGATAGAACTTCAAGGTTTGTTTTATTTCTCAAGTATTTTAATTTTGAAAGCCTTGTAAGTGCACTCAGTGGTAATTGACTTGAGTTTTGATCATGGATTATAATTAATTATTATATTTAAAATGTTGCATAAGGAAATTTAATATTGATGTGTTAACACAGCATCTGTGATTAGTGTATTAAAAAGTTTTTGTTTTACTACTTTGTTAATTTATTGAAACTCTAGACAACTTTTTAGTACTAACATTAAGTAATTTTTGTTTTGTAGTGAGAAAGATGGTGTACTGTTTGAGTTGTAAGAAAAACATTTTGAATAAAAATACAGCTATTACCTAATCCTGCAAATGCTTATACACCTCTACCTCGATAGAACGCTGTCCTTGGGAGCCAAAAAATCTTACCGCGTTATAGGTGAAACCGCGTTATATCGAACTTGCTTTGATCCGCCGGAGTGCGCAGCCCCGCCCCCCCGGAGTGCTGCTTTACCGCGTTTATATCAGAATTCGTATAACGAGGTAGAGGTGTATATGTATGTATCTTTAAGAACATGTGCCTTATTGCAGTTAATGAGATTACTAACATGAGTACATTTACACATGTTTTGTCTACTGCAGCTTAGTAAAATTCAAATAAGAAACTCTTCTAGTAGTGCCATTGTATTTAAATATTTTAGAAACCAGCACTTATAATGTAGTTTATTGAAAATGTGTTTTGTTGCAATTTTAGATTAAAATTTATTAGGGCTGACAAGCGATTAAAAATATTAATTGCCATTAGTCGCACTGGTAAGCAATAATAGCGCACCATTTATTTAAATATTTTTGGATGTTTTCCACATTTTCAAATATATTGATTTCAATTTCAACGCAGAATACAAAGTGTACAGTGCTCACTTTATATTTTTTTATTATAACTATTTGCACTGTAAAAATAAAATAGTATTTTTCAATTCACTTAATACAAGTACTGTAGTGAAATCTCTTTATCATGAAAGTTGAACTTAGAACTATAGAATTATGCACAAAAAATAACTGCATTCGAAAATAAAACAATATAAAACTTTAGAACAGTGGTGGGCAACCTGCAGCCCATGGGTCACATGTGGCCCATCAGGCTAATCTGATTGCAGGCCGCAAGACATTTTGCTGACATTGACCATCCACAGGCACAGCCCCCTGCGGCTCCCAGTGGCTGCAGTTCACCATTCCTGGCCAATGGGAGCTGTGGGAATTGGCACCTGCAGGTGAAGGGGCCACAGGGATGTGCTTGCCGCCACTTCCCACAGCTCCTGTTGGCCGGGAACGGCGAACTGCGGCCACTGGGAGCTGCAGGGGGCTGTGCCTACGGATGGTCAATGTCAGCAAAATGTCTCTCAGCCCACAATCAGATTACCCTGATGAGCTGCAGGTTGCCCACCACTGCTTTAGAGCCTACAAGTCCACTCAGTCCTACTTCTTTTTCAGCCAAGTTCTCAGACAAAGAAGTTTGTTTACATGTGCAGGAGACAATGCAGCCCACTTCTTGTTTAAAATGTCACCTGGAAGTGAGAACAGGCATTTGCATGGCACTGTTGTAGCCAGCGTTGCAAGATATTTATATGCCAGATGCGCTAAAGATTCATATGTCCCTTCATGCTTCAACCACCATTCCAGAGGACGTGTCCATGCTGATGATGGGTTCTGCTCGATAACAATCCAAAGCAGTGCAGACCGATGCATGTCCATTTTCATCATCTGAGTCAGATGTCACCAGCAGAAGGTTAATTTTCTTTTTTTGGTGGTTCGGTTTCTGTAGTTTCTGCATCAGAGTGTTGCTCTTTTAAGACTTCTGAAAGTATGTTTCACACCGCGACCCTCTCAGATTTTAGAAGGCACTTAAGATTCTTAAACCTTGGATCAAGTGCTGTAGCTATCTTTAGAAATCTCACATTAGTATCTTCTTTGCATTTTGTCAAATCTGCAGTGAAAGTGTTCTTAAAATGAACAACATGCTGGGTCATCATCCAAGACTGCTATAACATTAAATACATGGTAGAATGCGGGTAAAACACAGAGCAGGAGACATACAATTCTCCCCCAAGGAGTTCAGTCACAAATTCAATTAACACATTTTTTAAAGGAGCATCATCAGCATGGAAGCATGTCCTCTGAAATGGTGGCCAAAGCATTAAGGGGCATACAAATGTTTAGCACATCTGGTACGTAAATACCTTGCAATGTCAGCTACAAAAGTGCCATGCAAACGCCTATTCTCACTTCCAGGTGATGTAAATAAGAAGCGGGCAGCATTATCTCCTGTACATGTAAACAAACTTGTTTGTCTTAGCGATTGCCTGAACAAGAAGTGGGACTGAGTGGACTTGTAGGCTCTAAAGTTTTACATTGTTTTGTTTTTGAACGCAGTAACTTTTTGTGCATAATTCTACATTTGTAAGTTCAACTTTCATGATAAAGAAATTGCATTACAGTACTTGTATTAAGTGAATTGAAAAATACTATTTCTTTTGTTTATCATTTTTACAGTACAAATATTTGTAATAAAAATAATATAAAGTAAGCACTGTACACTTTGTATTCCATGTTGTAATTGAAATTGATATATTTGAAAATGTAGAAAAACATCCAAAATACTTTATAAATTTCATTTGGTACTCTATTGTTTACCAGTGCAATTAAAACTGTGATTAATTGCAATTAATTATTTTAATCGCGATTAATTTTTTGAGCTAGTCGGGTGAGTTAACTGTGATTAATTGACAGCCCTAAAAGGTATCAATTAGGTTGATGCTTTGTAAAAATGAATTAAATAAATTATTTACATTGCCTTGTTTAAATTACTCCACTCTACATTTTACATCTGTATTGTACTTCCTAAACAAGACTACACATCTACAATTCCCAATTGTAAATTTCCTTATTCCTATATAAATATTCATCTTGTAGTGCAAATTAAAATCTAGTAGTATTGTAGCTAATGTGGCTTTCATCCAGGATTATGCAAGTCTCTCCAAGCTACTATATGTATAAGTGGAGGAGACTTGGGGAACAGAATACCCTGCTCTCAAAGGCTCTAGTTTGGGAAAACATTCCTATTCAGGAGGAATATTAAGCACATGCTTAACTTTAACTTTACACATGCACTTTAATCACATTAATGTGCTTCAGCATCCTTCCTGAATAGGGACGGACTTAAGTACATGCTTAAATAATTTCATGAATTAGGGCCAATTATAATGGTATAAAAACAGAGTAACTCCTTTAACACCAGTGAAGCTACTCCATTCAGTTTTTCATTGCTGTGCCTGGGAATGGAAATGTTCCCAAGGATTTCGACATGTAGATAGCTCAGTCACATCAATACAGGAATGGCTTATTATGTATCATATTGGCAATGTGAATTTCCTGATTGTAATAATATATAGTGTCTTTACTAAAATAAGGATGGCTTTGAAGAATGTTTTATATAATCCATGATGGTCACAGAGCCTAAAACATATTTTAATTATAACTCTCACTGAATTTTTGTGTATACATTTACAGTATTCATCAGATATTCTGTGTGCTGCCTGCAGGCATTTAGGAAATAGTGTTAATATTGGAAAGTAAATTTTATTCATTTTGCAAAATAAAACACAAGAATTAAGGAGCACTAATCAATGCTGTGTTTCTGAGACTTGCAAGAGATATCACCTGTATTTGGGTAAATTTTGAGTCAGTTTGTAGTCAGTTTAAGTTGGGCAGCTCGGAACACTCTACAAGGCTTTGACAATTTACTTCAGCTTAGTTTCAACTGGTTGTCTTGTTAAATTAAACAAATGTAAAATATATATAAAAATACAACTGAGCCATGTAAAAACTGTACACCTCACTATATTGTATCTTACTGATATTGTGAATATGTTAACGAATGATAAAAAGATTGGTGGTACTATTTGACTTTATAAGAAATTAGTAAGGTGAGGGACACTTTTTGATAGCTCCAGAGTCTAACTCCTCATTCTGCACTATTTCTTAAAGGTTTCAAAAGACTGATACTCACTTTCAGGTCTATATGTAGAAAATTTAGAATAGCCTCTGGCTGCAACCTCTTCTATATTCACAAAAAGTACTTTTAGAAACTTATATTGTAACATGGTCGATTGTGCAAATACTATGGCAACTATTAGCCTCTATGTACTCAAATAACCTTGTTACCATGTATGCACTGTCTCTGAATTCAATTCCCTGAATGCCCATAGTCACTTAAGGTGTGCATTTGCAAAGCACTGCAGTTTGTTCATGACAAGGAGGAACAGTTACTATTCACTTTACATTGAGGCCAATATATATGAGCATTATCATTTTCCAGATAAGTATGAAAGTCTGGCAGAGTTCCCTGTATTGAAATGTAGATGGTTTCAAAAAGCCCACATGGTGCATCATAGAATAATGATGGAACATATTTGTGATAATATTCAAGTAACTTTCACAGAGCACATGAGATGTCAATTATTTTGGCATCTTGGAATTGATATGTAGTGCTCTGTGAGGCACAACATATGGGTTTGAAAGGTCAAGAAAGGCAATCTCTTGCTACATGAAATTTTATTAAAAACATTCTTTTCTTCTCCCATCCTACCATAAAATGACCCTGATTATTTTATGTTGTTAGTTTCTGGTTGATATTGATGGGCAATTTCTGAGCCCACTCTAGTAAATATCAGGTATTCTTGAGACAAAGAACCCTGTTCCTTCAGAACAACAAAGAACTCCCTTTTTAGATCATGATTCTACAAGGTAGTTAGCTACATGCCTAACTTTAAGGATGTGAGTAGTCCCACTGAGCTTAATATGATACACATGTGCTTAAAATTTTGCTAAATCAGGGCCTATATCTACTCAATGAATAAATACTTTAGGGAATTTTAATTATTTGATTTATCTGATCGTGACAGTCTTTAAGAGCATAATGCCTCTGGATTTAAAACCATTACTACATGTGGGCTGAAAAATAAAATAGGCAGTTATGAATATAATAAAGCACTTGCCAGAAACCGTTCCAATTTGAAGCTTTCTTTGAATCTAAACAAGGTTATTTCAAGGTTATAATGCAAAGTAGTTTTAGTACAGCAGCACTCAAAAGATACACTCCAAAACTCTTGAAAATGAATTAATAAATGTTGAAATAACTAACATTACTAATTCCAAAATCCTTTGATTGCTTAATGCTGAGGAGAAAATAAGTACACTTCAAAATACATTTTAGTAGTACTAAAGCTGGTTCCTAAAAATTCTGAGCTGATATTTTGTCTCCTCATCCTTTGAATAAATGTAAGAATAGGTAAAAAAATTATTCAGTAAGTAGTGACAATATGACATGCAATGAAAGACAACCTCTATTAATAAGAACTTGTTAATTTTTTTATCTGATTCCTATCAGTAAAACAGAGAGAGGGGGGAATAAATAATCCAAAAGAGATTTTTTTCAAGACCTGCAAATTAGTCCAAAGTCTTTGGTTGCATCATTAGAACTATTATCTTTGTGTTTTAATATCAGTCCTAGAGCTATCAGGATTGTGTTAACTGGTGAATTCCAAATGTAGGTTCCAAGCATCATTTGCACTATAAAAGTTCATTATGTCCTAGCTACAAAATTATTTCTGACTAGTGAAACTTCCTCATATCCTAGTTAGTCGGAAGGAATAGTCACTGTTAAAGACCACCAATGACTGTCAATAAGCCACTTTCATAAATTCCAAAGCCAGAAGATACCAATGTGATCATCTTGTCCAATCTCCTGTACAAAAGAGTCAAAAAAAACCTCCCCAAAGCAATTCTTTTTGAACTTGAACTTATCTTTCAAAAACAAAATCCAACCTAAATGTAAAACTTACCAGTGATGGAGAATCCATAATGACCAATGGTAAATGGTTCCAGTGGTTAATTACCCTCACTATTAAAAATTTACACCTTATTTCTAGTTCAAATTTGTCTAGCTTCAACTTTCAGCAATTGGATCATGTTATACCTTTCTCTGCTAGATTGAAGAGCCCATTATCAAACGTTTGTTCCCCCGAGTAGGTACATATAGACTGTAATAAAGTCAGCCCTTAACCTTCTCTTTGTTAAGCTTAATAAATTGTGATCCTGGAATCATTCACTGGGGTGTGTCACTGTCTGGAGTGGTTCACGTCCATGAGTGCCTACCTCAGGGCAGACTGTCAAAAGCAGGGCAGACACCCCATATTGGTGGTATGTTCTATAATTAGATTTCACCAAACCAGTACCAAATGTGATCTCCCAAAGTACTACAATAGTCTTATAATGAAGTCACAAAGTTCTCTGAGACACTCCAGCCTGTCGTGCCACCCAGGCAAGCTGGACTATGTGATAAATGATCACTTACACCAAAAATCACAATATTTTCAAGTTACACCAGTCCCAAGAGACCAGTCAATCACGCAGATTGATTTGCATCCTAGATCTCACACTAAAGGCAATGGTGATAGCCAATTCTATAGTTAACTAACAAAGGCTTATTAGCTAAGAAAATGGAATGAGTTATTGAGTGGTTAAAGCAGATAAAATGTATGTACAGTCTATACTACAAGTATCAGAGGGGTAGCCGTGTTAGTCTGGATCTGTAAAAGCAGCAAAGAATCCTGTGGCACCTTATAGACTAACAGACGTTTTGCACCATGAGCTTTCGTGGGTGAATACCCACTTCTTCGGATGCAAGTAGTGGAAATCTCCAGGGGCAGGTATATATATGCAAGCAAGAAGCAAGCTAGCGATAACGAGCTTAGTTCAATCAGGGAGGATGAGGCCCTGTTCTAGCAGTAGAGGTGTGAAAACCAAGGGAGGAGAAACTGGTTCTGTAGTTGGCAAGCCATTCACAGTCTTTGTTTAATCCTGAGCTGATGGTGTCAAATTTGCAGATGAACTGAAGCTCAGCAGTTTCTCTTTGAAGTCTGGTCCTGAAGTTTTTTTGCTGTAGGATGGCCACCTTAAGATCTGCTATTGTGTGGCCAGGGAGGTTGAAGTGTTCTCCTACAGGTTTTTGTATATTGCCATTCCTAATATCTGATTTGTGTCCATTTATCCTTTTCCTTAGAGACTGTCCAGTTTGGCCGATGTACATAGCAGAGGGGCATTGCTGGCATATGATGGCGTATATTACATTGGTGGATGTGCAGGTGAATGAACCAGTGATGGTGTGGCTGATCTGGTTAGGTCCTGTGATGGTGTCGCTGGTGTAGATATGTGGGCAGAGTTGGCATCGAGGTTTGTTGCATGGATTGGTTCCTGAG